>JAXCGZ010002597.1:0-45693 GCA_037179515.1 Halocaridina rubra
TACCATCACTCGAAGCTAGAAGAGTGAGGGGGAATATGGTGACAGTCTTTAAATTCCTTCATGGTTATGATAGAGTGGATAGGGATCGATATTTTGATATGGCTGGCTCTAGAACTAGAGGTCATAGTTTGAAGCTTCGTAAGAAAACTTCTTTGCAGGATGTAAGGAAATACTTTTTCAGTGTAATAGTAGTTGATAATTGGAATTGGCTAAGCGAGGAGGTAGTTAATGCTATCTCAATCCATAGTTTTAAGGACAGGTATGATAAGTATCACTAAGTCTAAAATGGAACCGATCAGGAGACGGGAAGATACGAGCTTTGGGCTCTATCCCGTAAACACAATTAGGTAATCACAATTAGGTAATCACACTATCCCTCACCTTGTTGTGCCAGATGAATTCCTGTGAAGATGCCACATAAATAAGGTTTGAAATAAACTTAGACTGCTCAGATGAGATGTTGCCTCTGTGAAGTTTGGGCGCCAAAGGAGGACGCCTCATTGTCCCTCCTGGTGAGTTCATCTGTAGAATACATTTCTAGAGCAGTAACTGGCTCTGATATCATTTAAGGACTATTTTAGTGGTGGTCCCTGGCAGGCAATTATAGCAGAGATGCAAGGGAGAGACAGTATTTTTAGGTGCAACAAGTGGAAGCAAATAAAATAAAACGAGAATAATAATGAAAAGTTAGGTTACTGGTAAACAATCTCCAGAACGTTCTTTGCTCGTAGGAGACGGAAAATAGGAGCAGCCTTTATATCGGGACTATACTTCTACATGTATAAGAAGAATAAATAAGGTATATATAAAATTAGCTATAAGTTAAAATATAAATTGCAAATAATCATAATCTGCAAAAGTCAAGAAGTGGGAATTATTTTTTTAGTTAGAAAAATGACAGTTAGGTTACTAAATTACTAATAAGGCATCTAACAGCCTCTGGTGACTTTGAGCGAAACACTCTGTCACAGTGCCCACCTATTCAGGCGAGGATTTAGCTTGTCTGCAGTCTGTAAATATAGGAGAGTACGGTGGTCTTTTTGCCATACAGATGGACTTTAAAATTCTTTATGTCCCAATATGCAGCTAGAGTTTCCTTCTCCACAGTGGAGTAATTTCGCTCTGCAGGGCGAAGCCTGCGGCTTGCATATCGCACTGGAGCTACTTCTGCTGAGTTGTCTGATCGGGCTTGCAAAAGCACGGCACCTAGGCCTTCGTCTGAGGCGTCGGTCTGCAAGATAAATGGAAAATCAGGGTTTACCAGTTGTAATACTGGCTCACCAGCCAATGCTTCTCGGAGCTTGAAAAATGCTCTCTCCCCTTCGTCTGTCCATTGGACAGGGAAGGTATTACCTTGCTCTGAGGAGGTCATTTGCTGCAACAGGGCAGCGATAGTATTAAAGTGTGGAATGAACCGTTAGTAGTAGCCGACACTACCCAGGAATGATCTAAGTTGAGTGACAGTAGCAGGTTTCTCCATATCCTTAATAGCTTGTACCCTGTCATGTAAAGGGGACATAACTCCTTCTCCGACCACGTGGCCGAGATATTGCAATTGTGTGAAACCACTCTCACATTTGGAAGGCTTTAAATGAAGTCCATGCTGGTTCAGACGAGTGAGAACTCTGCGGAGAGTCTCGAGGTGCCATGACCAGTCCAGAGAATGCACCAGGCTGTCATCTATAAAGCATGAAACATTATTGAGATCCTGTAGTACTATCCTCATGAGTCTGCTGAAGCAGCAAGGGGCATTTACCATACCAAAAGGCATGACCCTGAACTAGTATATACCATATCTTGTGGAAAAGGCTGTTAGAGGCTTGGTAATCTCGCTCAGCGGGACTCGCCAAAATCCACTGGCCAGATCCAACTTGGACAGGTAACGGGCTCGGGAGAGCAACGAGAAAATATGCTCGGCGTCAGCAATGGGCTCTCCATCAAAGATGGTACGGGAGTTAAGCTTACGACAGTCAAGGCAGAACCTGTGACTGCCATCTCGCTTACGCACTGCCAGTAACAGCGAACACAGAGTCGGAAATGCTCTTTTCAACTATTCCGAGGCGGACCCAAGTGTTAAGATCTTCCTTCAGCCATACGGACAGCTGGTGGGGAAGGCCATAGGAATGCCGAAATGGCTCTGGGTCAGTCAATCTGACATGATGCTCAAGGGTAGCGGTAATGCCTGAGAGGTCGTTGAAGACGTTCTCGTAGTCCTCTAATAGCTTGTTCAGCTATTTCCGTTGACTCGGTTGCAGTCTGGAGTTAATAATGCAATTACTCACACTTTCCTTTTGGTGTGTGGGAATGGCAGGATCCTTACCATCATCAGAAGCTAAGCTTATGTCTTCAATTGCGAGGGCGGTGGCTGCGGCCAAAGGGGTTTCTTCCGAAAAAATCCACTCCCGTAAGTCTGTCTCCACTGCAAGGGTGGAGTATTCCAATATAGGAGGCAAGGGGGGGTTCTAATGGAGCACCTGTGTTGCTGCAGCCTCGGAGGTTCTGTTGAATGCTGAGGGCATCTATAGGGGTTGCTGAGAGTACCAGCACAGGATCCCTATGGGCCTCCGGGTCCTCACAATACAGCTTCAGCTGGTTAATGTGATATTTCTGGTTATTGCCATCAACATTTAGCACATAATTGTCAGGGGTCACCCGGTGTACCACAGTGTATGGTCCTTTCCAGCATAGCAGTAGCTTGCGAGTATCTGTTGGAAGAAGTAACAGAGCTCGATCTCCGAATGTCAAGGCATGACACCGGGCATGCTTGTCAAAGAGGAGCTTGGCAGTCTGCTGGTGACCCTTAATGGCTAATTGTGCAGTTTTCCAAGCCTTTTTGAGATGGGACAAAAACTTCAAAATATACTCATGGACGTTCCTATCATCATCTTCGATGGTAGGTGAATCCCAACATTCTGCCAAGAATTCAATTGGGCCTCTGACCTTATGACCATAAATCAGCTCGAAAGGCGAGTATCCAGTAGTGTCGTGGTGCGTGTCTCTGAAGGAGAAAAGTACAGCAGGGACGTACTTGTCCCACTGCCTAGGTATATGTGACAGAGTGTTTTGCCCAAAGTCACCAGAGGCTGTTAGATGCCTTATTAATTAATTTAGTAACTTAACTGTCATTTTTCTAACTAAAAAATAATTCCCACCTCTTGACTTTTGCAGATTATGATTATTTGCAATTTATATTTTAGCTTATAGCTAATTTTAAATATACCTTATTTACTCTTCTTGTACGTGTAAAGTATAGTCCCGATATAATGGCTGCTCCTATTTTCCGTCTCCTACGAGCAAAGAACGTTCTGGAGATTGTTTACCAGTAACCTAACTTTTCATTATTATTCTCGTTTTATTTTATTTGCTTCCACTTGTTGCACCTAAAAATACTGTCTCTCCCTTGCATCTCTGCTATAATTGCCTGCCAGGGACCACCACTAAAGTAGTTCTTAAATGATATCAGAGTCAGTTACTGCTCTAGAAATGTATCCTACAGATGAACTCACTAGGAGGGAGAATGAGGCCTCCTCCGTTGGCGCCCAAATTTCCAAGAGGCAACATCTCGCCTGAGCAGTCTAAGTTTATTTCAAACCTTATTTACGTGGCATCTTCACAGGAATTCATCTGGCACAACAAGGTGAGGGATAGTGTATGGTAAAGGTCGTGGGTCAAGCAAATTGGTTTTTTTTCGAGAATTAGTTGCATTCGTTACTGGCTAAATTTTACGAATTTTTCCTCAGATTCCATTCCCATACAAACGAAATTTTGTAGATTACCTAACTGGAATCTCACATGCCAAAGTTAATTCCTTAACCTGGAAATTACAGCTGATATACATTGCTAAGAAGTTTCTTTTCATTGAATGTGATAAACGAAAATCTCATCCTCTGAAGATTGGTTATGAGCCCATAAAAATCTATCCCTTTTCCTAATAAATTCTAATTTCATTTCACCTCTTTCTATCATCGTAAATTAAGTGTTTTACATCAAAAACTCGTAAATAAAGCTATTTGCTATATAAATTGCAAATAATTAATCATTTAGCTAAAGTGTTTTTATGCTATAAACTGCAAATAATTAAAAGGTAATTTTACCCTGTTGACTTTGCAAATATTTCTTGCTAACCACAAATTAATGAATGCATACTGTATTTATCTTGCTAATTCTTCATATGTTGGGGATAAAGTGTTTTGAGTTATAAGTTGCAAATACCTCAAAAGGTGGTTTTGCACCCTTTTTTTTTATCGTAAACAGTTCTTGATAACCAAAAGTGAATGAATACTGTGTTTATCTCGTAGATTGTTCCTTTATCCTAAATAGAGTGTTTCACCATATTAATTGTAAATCAGTAATAAGCATTGGAACTTTTGTGGTTGCCCACAATTTAAGGAATACATACAGTACCGTATTTGTCTTGCTTCTCCTCTATTTATTGTGAATAAATTGTTTTCCTTTAAAACCAGTAAATAATTAATGGTTTAGTATGCTATTATGGTAGCATAAATATTTCTGGTTAGCTGTGAATATCCAATATATTTTCATCCAGTAGAATGACATTGGAAACTCATTATAGGTGTGCTCATGCTTTCAGTTTCCCATTATAAACAGTGTGTCATTTCTGTTTCTGAAATTGCAGTGTCCTGTATTCTACCCTGCCTGTGTGACAGAGGTAATCGTCGAGTTGAGGCCAAAGTCTTGGCATACGTCCGTGGTGCTGGGAAACGAAATCTTGCTTACCACCTCCGGGATTCGAGGCAGCATTTCATAAAATTTAATTTGAGAAATTTAATTCAATTCTTTTAATGTCATTGCATTTCCAAAATTAAAAGAAAGTTGAATTCTGAGTTTCATTTAATCGAGCCATGGCAAAATGAATGGGGTGTTCAAGTACAAATATCTGTCCTGTCTGTTTGTGAGCTCTTAACCGAGCTCGGTACTTTGAGTCCTCTTAATAAAACAGAATCTTAACAACACTCAACCATCTTAACTCCAACAGTATATCTATCACTAGCTTATGCAAACATCGCTTCAATATTCCATTATAGTGTTCGCATGCTCCATTTGATTAGACATGATAGACACTCGTACGAATGTGCTACATTTCTAAAAGGTTTCAGAAAACCTCAAAGAGCCTACTTGTAAACTGATTTCCATTGTCAGAAGTGACCTGCTCAGGAGAGCCAACCCTGGAGCAGATTTCAAATAGGGCATGAGCGACTGCTTCAGTCGTGATAGAAGACAGTGGCACTGCATCTGGGTACCTTGTTGCCATGTCGACATATGCCAGGAGGAACTGTTCCCCGTGGACGAAGCTGGATTAATAGGACCTAATATGTCAATAGCGACCTTGGAAAATGGCTCCATTAAGAGCTTAGTTATCCCCATGGGAACTTTCGGTACCGGTGCCGTAGAGGTGGATTGACAGACAGGACAGGAGCCCACATATCTGTCTACCTCGGCATGCATGTTTGGCCATGCAAAAGCCATCTGAAGAACGTGCTGAGTTTTTGCTTTGCCTCTGTGTCCACTCAGAGGTAAATGGTGTGCCACATACATAGCCTGGCGGTGCAACGAAGCGGGCACCACAAACTGTTTAAATGTTTGGCCATCTTTAGTCACATGCCTACAAAGTACTCCATCTTCAAGGGCGTAAGTGATCTGGCCTCCTCCTCTCACCGTGAAGGTCCTTCCCTCAGTGGCCTGCTGCATCCAGCATTTGGGGATGGGGCAGTCTTGCTGCAATTTGGTAAAGTATGGGCAGGACTTCAATGGCTCTAGAGGTGCATCATCTGGTAAAGGGTGGAGTAAATTCTCCACGTTCCACATTACGTGTACTAACTGCGGCAGACTCAACGGAGTCAGTCGGAGAATCGTCCAAGTTCTTGGCATCGAGGCCAGGAATTTGCTGCTGAAATGGCTTAATGTGACTTCGCCCGAAGGAAGTTATAATGAGAAATGTCCTTATGGTAGAGGTCGGCCTGGAAAATAGGAACTAGGTTCAGTGCACGACCCAGCAAGACAGGGTACATAAGCCCAATCATTGCGACAGCTGGGGCTTTTCCCTTGTAGTATTTGCAATCCAGGTCAATGACACAGCAGCGTCGTATTTGGGGTGTTCCTTCAGCAACCCGCACACGAACGACTTTGCTGGTAAAATCTTCATCCCTGACAAATCTCTCGTCAACAAATATGCCATTGGCCCCTGTGTCGAGGGCTATCTCAGCTTCCACATCATTTATAGTTCCTAGACATTTTGGGATCACATCCGGATTATCACGTTCGGTGAATTCCACACTGGCAAGTTTGTATGGAGGTTTCTCGGCGTTATCCTCAGTGGCCCTTTCTGGCCTTATTTCTACAGCATGGGCAAAGTGCGTGGCCAGACGGCTATGCGGGCCGCCGCAGTGTGACGGAGCATGGTGGCTCTTAGAGTTTTGCTGAAAATCCTTGGAAGGTGGAGCAGAGTAATGGCCTTAGCCTCTGAACTGCTGAGGCTTAGGTGTTACCGAGTTATCCTTCTTGAGTGTGGGTGCATGGCCATAATCAAGGCTTAGGAGTGTAAGGAGGATGTGCTGGATGATATGAGTTCTGCGAGGGGCCCTTGTGCTTCCCGTTCCTATGATCTTCTT
Source organism: Halocaridina rubra (assembly GCA_037179515.1). NCBI lineage: Eukaryota > Metazoa > Arthropoda > Malacostraca > Decapoda > Atyidae > Halocaridina > Halocaridina rubra. The sequence continues at coordinate 6,630 of JAXCGZ010002597.1, forward strand.
TCCAGTGAGAATCATGGCCCTCTGCGGGGGAGATAAAACTCTGAGGACGAGCCTTGGAATCGGCCCTTCTTGCCCTCATAACATCACAGAGACGTACTCCAGGTAGGTTGTGCTGAAGGTTCTCATCCACAGCGGCTAAATTTTTTTCGTAGTTGATCTCATCCTTAAGCTGAGTCCTTACATATGCAACAACCTCCGGAGGGAGGTCATTGGCAATTGCATCAAACATCAAGAACGCATACAACTTCCCACGAGGACACTTTGCAACTCGAAACCAATCATTAAAGAGGCAAGCCTTGCGTTTGCCAAAGGTACTACAGTTCTCCTCCTTCAATGGGAAAGCAGAAATATACCTAGCACAACACTCAGCTGGTGAAAGGTTTTGTGAGGCCAGGAGTGTGCTTTTAATTTTCTCATAGTCCCTCAGTTGCATTTGGTCGGGTTCATGGACCAGGGCGAGCAGACGGGGTGGCATGGAGACGAGCAGCCAATGACTCTTCTCAGCCTCTGTGCCTTCGCTAACTGCCGCAAGACTTTCGAAAGAGCGGATGTAAGTATCAAGCGGTTGCCTGCCGTCGTCTTCGTATTTCTGTTTTGGGGGGGCCTCTCACGAGGCTGATCTCCATTTGCAGTTGAAGGACCACTGTCTGGGAATCCCGCTTGAAGGTGAACAAGCCCAAGCTCATGTTTGCATTGTGATTACCTAATTGTGATTACATAATTGTGTTTACGGGAAAGAGCCCAAAGCTCGTATCTTCCCGTCTCCTCATCGGTTCCATTTTATACTTAGTGATACTTATCATACCTGTCCTTAAAACTATGGATTGAGATAGCATTAACTACCTCCTCGCTTAGCCAATTCCAATTATCAACTACTCTTACACTGAAAAAGTATTTCCTTACATCCTGCAAAGAAGTTTTCTTACGAAGCTTCAAACTATGACCTCTAGTTCTAGAGCCAGCCATATCAAAATATCGATCCCTATCCACTCTATCATAACCATGAAGGAATTTAAAGACTGTCACCATATCCCCCCTCACTCTTCTAGCTTCGAGTGACGGTAAGCTTAATTCCCTCAGCCTCTCATCATAACTGAAATTGTGTATTTCTGGCACCAGTTTCGTGGCATGTCTTTGAACTTTTTCAAGCTTAGCTATGTGCTTTTTCAAGTGCGGATTCCAAAAGGGGGCTGCATATTCGAGTTTTGGCCTCACATAGGTTACATAAATATTTCTGAACATTTCCTTGTCCATGTGCCTGAAGGCTACCCTTACATTTGATAAGAATGTATATGCTGCCCTTACTATGCCATTTATATGTATTTCTGGAGACAAATCTGCCAGTATGTTTACTCCTAGATCTCTCTCATTTTCTGTCTCTTGAAGTTGTACTCCAGCCACCGAGTAGTCAAGCTTGGGCCTTCTTGCACTTGTACCCATTCTCATTACCTTACATTTTGAAGTATTGAATTTCATTAGCCACTTTTCTGACCACTCATGCAGATTATTTAGATCCTCCTGAAGTTCTCTACCATTGTTCTCATTTTTTACTTTCTTCACAATCTTTGCATCATCTGCAAACATATTCATGAATGAATTTACAGACTCTGGTAGGTCATTTACATATACAAGGAACAAAAGTGGCCCTAAAACTGAACCCTGTGGAACTCCACTACTAACTCTTCTCCATTCAGACACTGAGTGTCTTACTCTAACCCTCTGTTCCCTTCCTTCTAAGTAAGTTTTTATCCATTCTAAAACATTTCCACCTATTATAGCCATTGATTGCAGCTTCCTAATAAGTCTCCCATGTGGAACAGTGTCAAACGCTTTCTGGAAGTCTAGGAATATGCAATCTGCCCAGCCCTCTCTTTCCTGTATGATTCGGCTTACCTCATCATAAAATTCTAATAAGTTTGTTACTGTTGACCTACCTTCTCTGAAGCCATGTTGCCTCACTGACAAAAAGTTGAAGGATTCCAAGTGAAGAGAGATATGTTTCCTTAGTAGTTTCTCCATAACTTTGCAAACTATGCTGGTCAAGGAAACTGGTCTATAGTTCAGAGCCGTATCCCTCCTTCCCTTTTTGAAGATAGGTATCACATTTGCTTGTTTCCAGCATCTTGGAATCTCCCCTGACTCCAGTGACTTTTTAAATGTGATACTTAGTGTCACTGATATTGAGTTTGCGCATTTTTTAAGCACACGAGGGGATATGTCATCAGGACCTGTAGCTTTATGAACATCTAAATCCATCAGCGCTTTGCATACCTCTATGGCTGTAAGGTTGATGTTCTCTAATACCGGCCCTTGAGCTTCTATCACTGCAATCTGAGGGGGTGGGGTATTTTCTACTGTAAATACTGACTGAAACTCCTTGTTCAATTCTTTGCAGATCTCTTCATCCGTCTCAGTGATGCTTCCATCCGCTCTCTTTTGCCTTAAAACCTGTTCTTTTACCTTCAGTTTTCCTCTGATAAAACTGTGGAAAAGCTTGGGATTTTCTTTAGCCTTCCTGGTGATGTCCCTCTCATAGTCTCTCTCTGCCTCTCTCCATTTACTTAGGTAGTCATTTCTTGCTCTTTTGTAGGTTTGCCAGGCATTTATGTTTTTTTCTCCTTTTATACCTTTTCCAGCATTTGTCTCTCCACTCCTTAGCTCTTTTACACCCATTATCGAACCATTTCTCTCTGGCGTAGTCGCGTTGGGCTTGTGCCTCGTCACTGGTTTTCTTCTCCAGCTCAGTTCGGCATTCAACCATCTTGTCATGAGCCCCTTCGAAGAGCTTCTGTCCTGGGGAAAAACCATATCTCTCACCCCTAGCAATCGTCATGTTCAGGTAACGCTCCTCATCGAATGTTTTGATGGTTTCCATGTTTGTTTCCGGTGACTGCCTAATTTCCATGGTGGTTTCCTAAACAGTCAATAATAAAGTGCCAAATAAAAAAACACCAACTACTAAAAAATCTCTACAAGAGTAGAAAAAAAATGAAAGAACCACACAACACCGAGGAGAGAAAATATTCAACACCACAGTTCAAAGTTAAACATAAAAGTGATCTCAAAACCTCACCATAAAAGTGACTCAAAATACAATCAAGTGCAACAGCAGCAAAATGTTGCAAAACAGTGCATGAAACACTGGTAATACAGGATGGCAGTAGTGCCTGCTTAACAGCAATATGCGGCAGTACCTGCAGTTATGGTGCAAATGAAAGGAATGAGCAACACAATCAAGTGCAACAGCAGCAAAATGTTGCAAAACAGCGCATGAATTACTGGTAATACAGCATGGCAGTCGTGCCTGCTTAACAGCAATACGTGGCAGTACCTGCGGTTATGGTGCAAATGAAAGGAATGTGCAACACAATCAAGTGTAACAGCAGCAAAATGTTGCAAAACAGTGCATGAAACACTGGTAATACAGGATGGCAGTCGTGCCTGCTTAACAGCAATATGCGGCAGTACCTGCGGTTATCATGCAAATGAAAGGAATGAGCAACAACGAATTTTACCGACTAGCACCCAGTGCCAGAGAATACAAACAACTATAGTATAGTGGTCGTGCCTGCGTATGAGCGCGTATATGGCAGTACCCACAAATAAAATGTCGTAAGTAAAATTCTGGAGTGTTGCCAAAAGGGCACAGATCCTATGCAAAATACACCAAAGATAAGCCAACGACATACAAAGCAGCCAGATTACACATGTCCACTAGTAATGAGAAAATTTATTTTTGGGTGACAACTCAGACACATGAAGGGCTAAGCCTAAGCTCAATAAACGACACCAAAGTTTTTCTTCCCAATCTATGAGCAGTCAATGCTTGAATATAAAACTCAATTATATAGCAAAATACTTAATATGCTTACTCCCAATTCCTAAATCCCAAGGAAATATAAACAATTCTTAGCAAGTATCACCCTTTAACGAATATATAAAACATGAATGCTTTAAAACTCAATCTTATCAGGCAAATATATGAAATTTTAAATAACACGTCTTCTCGTCATGTAAAATTTCTTAAGTCTGTTACCACATAATCTCATGTAGATTTCCTGAAATCTTGTTTACCACATGGTACGCATGAAAAATTAGTTAATATAATTAATTTTGAAAATTAAAAAACAATTCTGATCCGCAACGTCTCTAGCGATAAGATTTTTGTGTGCACCCTAAGATTCATTCATTTCAATAATCGAGCCAATGGTAATCGGGTTTCATGTGCAATGTTAAAAAGCAAAATAAAAATAAATTTATCAAAATCAGTCTGTCTGTTTGGGTGCCAGTATTGTTGGGGGAATGGAGAGTTAATAAGATTCTGTTTTACTAAGAGGACTCAAAGTACTGAACTCGGTTAAGAGCTCACAACAGACAGGACAGATATATGTACTTGAACACCCCACGCTTTTACCACTACTTGGTTAAATGAGACAGAATTCAGTTTTCTATTAATTTTGGAAATGCAATGACATTAAAAGAATTGAATTAAAATTTTTACTTAAATTTTATGAAATGCTGCCTCGAATCCCGGAGGTGGTGAGCACGATTTTGTTTCCCGGCATCACAGATGTATGCCAAAACTTTGGCCTCAACTCGACAATTACCTCTGTCACACAGGCAGAGTAGAATAGAGGACACTGCAATTTCAGAAACAGAAATGACACACTGTTAATAATGGGAAAATGAAAGCATGAGCACACATATAATGAGTTTCCAATATTATTCTACTGGATGAAAATATATTGATTAGTCACAGCTAACCAGAAATATTTATGCTACCATAATAGCATACAAAACCATTAATCCTTTGCTGGTATTAAAGGAAAACATTCTATTCACAATAAATGAAGAATAATCAAGAAAAATACAGTACTGTATGTATTCCTTAAATTGTGGGCAACCACAAAAGTTGCAGTGCTTATTAATGATTTGCAATTAATATGGTAAAGCACTCTATTTACGATAAAGGAAGCATCTACGAGATAAATACAGTATTCATTCACTTTTGGTTATCAAGAACTGTTTGCAATGAAAAAGGGGGGGGGGGGGCAAAACTACCTTTTGAAGTATTTGCAACTTATAACGCAAAACACTTTTTCCCCAACATATGAAGAATCAGCAAGATAAATACAGCATGCATTCATTAAATTGTGGTTAACAGGAAATATTTGCAAAGTCAACAGGGTAAAATTACCTTTTAATTATTTGCAGTTTATAGCATAAAACACTTTAGTTAAATGATTAATTATTTACAATTTATATAGCAAATAGCTTTATTTGCGAGTTTTTGACGTAAAACACTTTATTTACGATGATAGAAAGGGATGAAATGAAATTAGAAGTTATTAGAAGGGATAGATTTTTACGGGCTCATAGCCAATCTTCAAAGGATGAGATTTTCGTTTATCACCTTCACTGAAAAGAAACTTCTTAGCAATGTATATTAGCTGTAATTTCCAGGTTAAAGAATTAACTTTGGCAAGTGAGATTCCACTTAGGTAATCTACAAAAGTCAGTTTGTATGGGAATGGAATCTGAGAAAAAAATTTGTAGGATTTAGCCAGTAACGAATGTAACTAATTCTCGAAAAACCAATTTGCCTGACCCACGAACTTTACCATATACTATCCCTCACCTTGTTTGTGCCAGATGAATTCCTGTGAAGATGCCACGTAAATAAGGTTTGAAATAAACTTGACAGATAGGCGAGATGCTGCCTCTGGGATGTTTGGCCGCCAAATGAGGACGCTTCAATGTCCCTCCTGGTGACATCATCGGTAGGATATATTTCTAGAGCAGTAACTGGCTCTTATTTTATTCAGTGCTACTTCAGTGGTGGTCCCTGGCAGGCAATTATATCAGAGAATGCAAGGGAGAGACAGCATTTTAGGTGCAACAAGTGGAAGCAAATAAAATAAAACGAGAATGATAATGGAAAATTAGGTTACTGGTAAACAATCTCTAGAACGTTCTTTGCGTTGTAGGAGACGGAATTTAAGTATTCAAATAATAAAGAAGCTACTGAAGTATATCTAGACAGGTTAATGACATAACAGCAAGGTCAAATTTATAACAAAATTATCAGCAAGAACAAGTTCTATAATAATTCATTGGCAAGAGCTATTTTATCATAAGAAAATTGTAAAGAAAACGTATCTGATTGGCTCACTGATGGGCTCACTGAAAAGAGGGAATGGTAGGAGCAGCCTTTATATCGGGATTATGCTTTCTACACGTACAAGAATAGTAAATAAGGTATATTTAAAATTAGCTATAAGCTAAGATATAAATTGCAAATAATCATAATCTGCAAAAATCAAGAAGTGGGAATTATTTTTAGTTAGAAAAATGACTGTTAAGTTACTAAATCAACTAATAAGGCATCTAACAGCCTCTGTTGACTTTGAGCGAAACACTCTGTCACAATATATATATATATATATATATATATATATATATATATATATATATATATATATATATATATATATATATATATATATATATATATTTATATATATATATAATATAATATATATATATATATATATATATATATATATATATATATATATATATATATATATATATATATATATATATATATATATATATATATATATATATATATATATATATATATATATATATATATATATATATATATATATATATATATATATATATATATATATATATATATATATATATATATATATATATATATATATAATATATATATATATATATATATATATATATATATATATATATATATATATATATATATATATATATATATATATATATATATATATATATATATATATATATATATATATATATATATATATATATATATATATATATATATATATATATAGTATATATATATGTATATATATATATATATATATATATATATATATATATATATATATATATATATATATATATATATATATATATATATATATATATATATATATATATATATATATATATATATATATATATATATATATATATATATATATATATATATATATATATATATATATATATATATATATATATATATATATATATATATATATATATATATATATATATATATATATATATATATATATATATATATATATATATATATATATATATATATATATATATATATATATATATATATATATATATATATATATATATATATATATATATATATATATATATATATATATATATATATATATATATATATATATATATATATATATATGTATGTGATTACCTAATTGTGATTACCTAATTGTGTTTACGGGAAAGAGCCCAAAGCTCGTATCTTCCCGTCTCCTCATCGGTTCCATTTTAGACTTAGTGATACTTATCATACCTGTCCTTAAAACTATGGATTGAGATAGCATTAACTACCTCCTCGCTTAGCCAATTCCAATTATCAACTACTCTTACACTGAAAAAGTATTTCCTTACATCCTGCAAAGAAGTTTTCTTACGAAGCTTCAAACTATGACCTCTAGTTCTAGAGCCAGCCATATCAAAATATCGATCCCTATCCACTCTATCATAACCATGAAGGAATTTAAAGACTGTCACCATATCCCCCCTCACTCTTCTAGCTTCCAGTGATGGTAAGTCTAATTCCCTCAGCCTCTCATCAAAACTGAGATTGCGTATTTCTGGCACCAGTTTCATGGCATGTCTTTGAACTTTTTCAAGCTTAGCTATGTGCTTTTTCAAGTGCGGATTCCAAAAGGGGGCTGCATATTCGAGTTTTGGCCTCACATAGGTTACATAAATATTTCTGAACATTTCCTTGTCCATGTGCCTGAAGGCTACCCTTACATTTGATAAGAATGCATATGCTGCCCTTACTATGCCATTTATATGTATTTCTGGAGACAAATCTGCCAGTGTGTTTACTCCTAGATCTCTCTCATTTTCTGTCTCTTGAAGTTGTACTCCAGCCACCGAGTAGTCAAGCTTGGGCCTTCTTGCACTTGTACCCATTCTCATTACCTTACATTTTGAAGTATTGAATTTCATTAGCCACTTTTCTGACCACTCATGCAGATTATTTAGATCCTCCTGAAGTTCTCTACCATTGTTCTCGTTTTTTACTTTCTTCACAATCTTTGCATCATCTGCAAACATATTCATGAATGAATTTACAGACTCTGGTAGGTCATTTACATATACAAGGAACAAAAGTGGCCCTAAAACTGAACCCTGTGGAACTCCACTACTAACTCTTCTCCATTCAGACACTGAGTGTCTTACTCTAACCCTCTTTTCCCTTCCTTCTAAGTAAGTTTTTATCCATTCCAAAACATTTCCACCTATTCTAGCCATTGAGTGCAGCTTCCTAATAAGTCTCTCATGTGGAACAGTGTCAAACGCTTTCTGGAAGTCTAGGAATATGCAATCTGCCCAGCCCTCTCTTTCCTGTAAGATTTGGCTTACCTCATCATAAAATTCTAATAAGTTTGTTACTGTTGATCTACCTTCTCTGAAGCCATGTTGCCTCACTGACAAAAAGTTGAAGGATTCCAAGTGAAGAGAAATATGTTTCCTTAGTAGTTTCTCCATAACTTTGCAAACTATGCTGGTCAAGGAAACTGGTCTATAGTTCAGAGCCGTATCCCTCCTTCCCTTTTTGAAGATAGGTATCACATTTGCTTGTTTCCAGCATCTTGGGATCTCCCCCGACTCCAGTGACTCCTTAAATATGATACTTAGTGCCACTGATATTGTGTTTGCGCATTTTTTAAGCACATGAGGGGATATGTCATCGGGACCTGTAGCTTTATGAACATCTAAATCCATCAGCGTTTTGCATACCTCTGTGGCTGTAAGGTTGATGTTCTCTAATACCGGCCCTTGAGATTCTATCACTGCAATCTGAGGGGGTGGGGTATTTTCTACTGTAAATACTGACTGAAACTCCTTGTTCAATTCTTTGCAGATCTCTTCATCCGTCTCAGTGATGCTTCCATCCGCTCTCTTTAGCCTTAAAACCTGTTCTTTTACCTTCAGTTTTCCTCTGATAAAGCTGTGGAAAAGCTTGGGATTTTCTTTAGCCTTCCTGGTGATGTCCCTCTCATAATCTCTCTCTGCCTCTCTCCTTTTACTTAGGTAGTCATTTCTTGCTCTTTTGTAGGTTTGCCAGGCATTTATGTTTTTTCTCCTCCTATACCTTTTCCAGCATTTGTCTCTCCACTCCTTAGCTCTTTTACACCCATTATCGAACCATTTCTCTCTGGCATGAATTACACCTACTTTGGTGACAGGTATGCAGCAATCTACTATCTTCCCATATTTCTCACAAAAGATGTCATACATTTCTTGTACAGATTTGTTGTAAAATAAGGTTCTCCAGTCAATAACTGCAAAAAGCTCATTCATTTTGATGTAATCTCCTTTCGGATAGTTCCTCCTCATGTCCTCAGTGCCTCTACTCTCAGGAAGAATATCTTCAATGATATACTCCATCAACAACACACAGTGGTCACTCTTTCCAATTGGTGGTTCATACTCAATATTTTCAATATCCAACACATTATCTGTGAACACTAGATCAAGTAGTGATGGCTCATCCCTACCCCTGGCCCTTGTTGGTTCCATTACATGTTGGTGTAGGAAATTCCCTTGTACGCAATCTAGGAATCTTGCCCCGAATGAGTCCTCACCACTGTGTGGGTCAAGATTTATCCAGTCTATCTCTTTATGATTAAAGTCTCCCATAATCAAAATCCTACATTTTTTTTCCCGTGCCATGTTAACAACTGAGTTTATGACTTCAATAGTACCTATATGACTTTCCTCATAAACTTCAAGCCTATTTTGGTTCCTTGGTGGGTTGTATACAACAGTTATTATAATGCTCTCTGACCCAGTATTTATGCGAGCAACAAGAAATTCCTTGAACTCACTTTCTATAGCTAAGTTTATTTCTTCAACTTGAATCCTCTCACTTATGAGCAGTGCTATCCCTCCACCAGTCCTCTCAGATCTTTCAACCCTTAGTATTCTGAAGCCCTTAGGAAAAACTGTGACACTGTTTATGTCCTCACTCAACTTAGTCTCTGTAATTGCTACTATATCTGCCTTACTGTTGTGAATCCTATCTTTTAATTCTACTGCCTTACCAGCTAATCCATCAGCATTTGTGTATAACAATCTTAATGAGGCCCAATCCCCTGATCTTCTGTCATTATCTTCTTTATCTCCCCTTTGTCTGGAAGTACTCTGTAACGAAAATTTTTCTTCTCTTCTTCATTTCTTTCATCATTTAACCTTCCTGCCTCTTGCAACAAGTTTTTGATCTTTCCCATCTCTTCTTGTGTTCTGTATTGTCTAATGAACACTTCTTTGCATTCTTGAAGGTCTTTTAGACTTTTTTTTCTCAACAATATTTCCCTACATGTTTCCCCTCTCTCAAAAGTTACTTTTGTTGGTCTCGGCTTTCCTTCCCTCGAATATTTACCTAGTTGGTGTATGTTTACAATATCCTCAGGACCACATACTACTCCAAGCTTTCTTATCAGGTCTACAACCCTAGCTTTATTTTCTTCAAGTCTCCCCTGCCATGTTGGCTCCTGGGATTCACTTATGCCTGAGATTACCACTGTCTTCTCCTTATCAAGTGCCTGTCTGATGAGTGGGTTTGCCCTTTCCATCACAACGTCTTTCATTTTTTCGATTACTGTCTCTTTATAGTCAACTGTTTGTATGTTTTCCAGTGCCACCACCTTTACAGCCTCTTTTACTGCCACATTCCCCTTTAGTGCATCAGCAAAGGAAGTTTTCATGGCATCATTTTCCATATTCAGCTCCTGGAACTCTTTTCTGAACTGTTCAATGTTTTCCTTAATCTGGACATTCCAAGCAGCAAGCTCGTTTCTCAGAAGAGAGCAGTGAACTAACATCTAATTCCTTTAGGTTGCCATTCAGCTGTTTGGTTTTATCTTCTAGTTTAGAAATTCTAGATTCTAGTTGACTCTTTTCCCCTTCCAGCTTCTTTATTCTTTTTTCTAGTTCCTTTCTCTCCTGCCCTTGTGCTTTATTTGCTTCCTCCAAAGATCTTATTTGTTCTCTGAGTGCTTCATTCTCTTTCATTTCTCCATCCATATTCCGAATTTTATCATCAAGGCTTATAACCATTTCCTCTAACTTCTTGATTCTCTGTTTAAGTCCCCTGATGGCTACCCCTCCTCCCGACCCATGGGTGGGAGAGGTTTGGGACAGAGATGGCGTCATTTTTATGTTCTCCCTCTCACAGAATATAGAAAGAAGACGAGAAAGAGGAAAAAAAAAAGAGAAAAACTTTTAATTGAGCTTCACACAGAATTTTTATATCTCCATATAAGTGCTATTTAGTGACTCAGTTTATCTCTTTTCTGGTAACACACATCTTAACTTAAAAACTTGACCATGGTAATTTAAGTATAAAAAGGAAAAGAAAAAGAAAAGTCAAACCTGAAGGAAAATTCGAATTTGTGTTTGAGGTGGCACCCACCTGTTTCTGCTATATATTCTTTCTAACTGATAAACCCACTTGCTAACCAAGATATGTTATCACAGGATTAGACTTTACATTTAACTTAATATATATACAAAATAAAAAAAAATGTAAAAGAGAAAGCTAAAAGAAAAGCACAAAAATGAAGAAAATAAGACAGTTGTACTACTTGGCAACTTAACTCAGTACTGTTGACAGGTGGATATTTGGTATTTTTTTTTTTAATTATTCAATTATTTCGTGTATCAAACTAACTAACTAGTTAATATAAATGGGAAGGATACTGATTTTAACAATATATATGTATGTATGTATGTATGTATGTCACCAAAGTAGGTGTAATTCATGCCAGAGAGAAATGGTTCGATAATGGGTGTAAAAGAGCTAAGGAGTGGAGAGACAAATGCTGGAAAAGGTATAGGAGGAGAAAAAACATAAATGCCTGGCATACCTACAAAAGAGCTAGAAATGACTACCTAAGTAAAAGGAGAGAGGCAGAGAGAGACTATGAGAGGGACATACCAGGAAGGCTAAAGAAAATCCCAAGCTTTTCCACAGCTTTATCAGAGGAAAACTGAAGGTAAAAGAACAGGTTTTAAGGCTAAAGAGAGCGGATGGAAGCATCACTGAGACGGATGAAGAGATCTGCAAAGAATTGAACAAGGAGTTTCAGTCAGTATTTACAGTAGAAAATACTCCACCCCCTCAGATTGCAGTGATAGAAGCTCAAGGGCCGGTATTAGAGAACATCAACCTTACAGCCACAGAGGTATGCAAAGCGCTGATGGATTTAGATGTTCATAAAGCTACAGGTCCCGATGACATATCCCCTCATGTGCTTAAAAAATGCGCAAACACAATATCAGTGGCACTAAGTATCATATTTAAAAAGTCACTGGAGTCGGGGGAGATTCCAAGATGCTGGAAACAAGCAAATGTGATACCTATCTTCAAAAAGGGAAGGAGGGATACGGCTCTGAACTATAGACCAGTTTCCTTGACCAGCATAGTTTGCAAAGTTATGGAGAAACTACTAAGGAAACATATCTCTCTTCACTTGGAATCCTTCAACTTCTTGTCAGTGAGGCAACATGGTTTCAGAGAAGGTAGATCAACAGTAACAAACTTATTAGAATTTTATGATGAGGTAAGCCAAATCTTACAGGAAAGAGAGGGCTGGGCAGATTGCATATTCCTAGACTTCCAGAAAGCGTTTGACACTGTTCCACATGGGAGACTTATTAGGAAGCTGCACTCAATGGCTAGAATAGGTGGAAATGTTTTAGAATGGATAAAAACTTACTTAGAAGGAAGGGAACAGAGGGTTAGAGTAAGACACTCAGTGTCTGAATGGAGAAGAGTTAGTAGTGGAGTTCCACAGGGTTCAGTTTTAGGGCCACTTTTGTTCCTTGCATATGTAAATGACCTACCAGAGTCTGTAAATTCATTCATGAATATGTTTGCAGATGATGCAAAGATTGTGAAGAAAGTAAAAAACGAGAACAATGGTAGAGAACTTCAGGAGGATCTAAATAATCTGCATGAGTGGTCAGAAAAGTGGCTAATGAAATTCAATACTTCAAAATGTAAGGTAATGAGAATGGGTACAAGTGCAAGAAGGCCCAAGCTTGACTACTCGGTGGCTGGAGTACAACTTCAAGAGACAGAAAATGAGAGAGATCTAGGAGTAAACATACTGGCAGATTTGTCTCCAGAAATACATATAAATGGCATAGTAAGGGCAGCATATGCATTCTTATCAAATGTAAGGGTAGCCTTCAGGCACATGGACAAGGAAATGTTCAGAAATATTTATGTAACCTATGTGAGGCCAAAACTCGAATATGCAGCCCCCTTTTGGAATCCGCACTTGAAAACACACATAGCTAAGCTTGAAAAAGTTCAAAGACATGCCACGAAACTGGTGCCAGAAATACGCAATCTCAGTTATGATGAGAGGCTGAGGGAATTAGACTTACCATCACTCGAAGCTAGAAGAGTGAGGGGGGATATGGTGACAGTCTTTAAATTCCTTCATGGTTATGATAGAGTGGATAGGGATCGATATTTTGCTATGGCTGGCTCTAGAACTAGAGGTCATAGTTTGAAGCTTCGTAAGAAAACTTCTTCGCAGGATGTAAGGAAATACTTTTTCAGTGTAAGAGTAGTTGATAATTGGAATTAGCTAAGCGAGGAGGTAGTTAATGCTATCTCAATCCATAGTTTTAAGGCAGGTATGATAAGTATGACTAAGTATAAAATGGAACCGATGAGGAGACGGGAAGATACGAGCTTTGGGCTCTTTCCCGGAAACACAATTAGGTAATCATATATATATATATATATATATATATATATATATATATATATATATATATATATATATATATATATATATATATATATATATATATATATATATATATATATTCATACATGCATACATACATACATACATACATACATACATACATACATACATACATACATACATACATACATACATACATACATATATATATATATATATATATGTATATATATATATATATATATATATATATATATATATATATATATATATATATATATATATATATATATATATATATATATATATATATATATATATATATATATAAGGAAATTGAAAGAAATTTTGAGAGCCTTATTACTTTCAAGTGTATTACTTTACTTCAGAGGAATCTGGTTTGTACAAACGAATAAAATAGTAGATATGCAAACAGAAAACAGGAGAAAATAAAAATTTGCAACCCAGCAAAGGCAGTCATTTGATGAGTTGCTGATTTTTATTTTCTCCTGTTTTCTGTTTGTATATATATTACTTCATTCGTTTGCACAAACCAGATTCCTCTGAAGCTATCATATTTGAAGAGTCGCTGTAATGTGGGGAGATTCCAAGGTGCTGGAAGCACGCGAAAGTTGTACCTATCATCAAAATGAGAAGGAATGATAGCTCTAAACCATAGGCCTGTTTCCTTTGCCGGCATAGTTTACAAAGTTATGGAGAAACTACTGAGAAAACATATGTCTCTTCACGTGGAATCCTTCAACTTTTGTCAGTAGAACAACATGGCTTCAGTGAAGGCAGACCAACAATAACAAACATTTTAGAATTTTATGATGAGGTAAGTCGAATCTTACAGGAAAGAGAGGGTGAGTGGATTGCATATTTTTAGAGCTTCTTATGGCATTTGATACGATCACACATGGGAGACTTATTAAGATGATGCAAGTTATGGCAAGAATAGGTGGAATATCTTGAAATGGATAAGAACTTACTTAGAATGTAGGGAAAAGAGGGTTAGAGTTAGACAATGTCTGAATGAAAAAGAGTTAGTGGTGTGGTTCCACAGGGTTCAGTTTTAGGGGGCAGTTTTGTTCCTTGTATATGTGAATTACCTTCTGGAGTCTTGCAATAATTGCAGCTCCTTAATAAGCCTTCAATTTGGGACCGTAACAAATGCCTTCTATAAATCTAAGAATATGCAATCCATCCAGCAATCTCTTTCTTGTAAGAGCTGTCTTACCTCATCATAAAATTCTAATAAGTTTGTTACTGTAGATCTGCCTTTTTTGAAGCCGTGTTTTCTCACCATCAAAGAGTTGAAGGCTTGTAAGTGAAGAGAGATGATTTTCTTAGTAGCTTCTCCATAACTTTGCAAATTATGAAAATAATGGAAACAGACCTGTTGGTTAGAGCAGTGATTCCAAACTGGGGCTCCACGGAACCCTTGGGTTCCAATGACCGTCACCAGGGGTTCTTCAAGAAACAATAAAATAATTATGTGCTATTACAAAATCACAGTGAACTTATTTCATAATTCCTAGTCAACAACACGTCACAAACACTTTCCAGACACCAACATACTCGTACGGCAAACCTACAAAAGAGCAAGAAATGACTACCTAAGTAAAAGGAGAGAGGCAGAGAGAGACTATGAGAGGGACATCACCAGGAAGGCTAAAGAAAATCCCAAGCTTTTCCACAGCTTTATCAGAGGAAAACTGAAGGTAAAAGAACAGGTTTTAAGGCTAAAGAGAGCGGATGGAAGCATCACTGAGACGGATGAAGAGATCTGCAAAGAATTGAACAAGGAGTTTCAGTCAGTATTTACAGTAGAATATACCCCCACCCCCTCAGATTGCAGAGATAGGAGCTCAAGGGCCGGCATTAGAGAACATCAACCTTACAGCCACAGAGGCATGCAAAGCGCTGATGGATTTAGATGTTCATAAAGCTACAGGTCCTGATGACATATCCCCTCATGTGCTTAAAAAATCCGCAAACTCAATATCAGTGGCACTAAGTATCATATTTAAAAAGTCACTGGAGTCGGGGGAGATTCCAAGATGCTGGAAACAAGCAAATGTGATACCTATCTTCAAAAAGGGAAGGAGGGATATGGCTCTGAACTATAGACCAGTTTCCTTGACCAGCATAGTTTGCAAAGTTATGGAGAAACTACTAAGGAAACATATCTCTCTTCACTTGGAATCCTTCAACTTTTTGTCAGTGAGGCAACATGACTTCAGAGAAGGTAGATCAACAGTAACAAACTTATTAGAATTTTATGATGAGGTAGGCCGAATCTTACAGGAAAGAGGGGGCTGGGCAGATTGCATATTCCTAGACTTCCAGAAAGCGTTTGACACTGTTCCACATGGGAGACTTATTAGGAATCTGCAAGTAATGGCTAGAATAGGTGGAAATGCTTTGGAATGGATAAAAACTTACTTAGAAGGAAGGGAACAGAGGGTTCGAGTAAGACAGTGTTTGAATGGAGAAGAGTTAGTAGTGGAGTTCCACAGGGTTCAGTTTTAGGGCCACTTTTGTTCCTTGCATATGTAAATGTCCTACCAGAGTCTGTAAATTCATTCATGAAAATGTTTGCAGATGATGCAAAGATTGTGAAGAAAGTAGGAAACGAGAACAATGGTAGAGAACTTCAGGAGGATCTAAATAATCTGCATGAGTGGTCAGAAAAGTGGCTAATGAAAGTCAATACTTCAAAATGTAAGGTAATGAGAATGGGTACAAGTGCAAGAAGACCCAAGTTTGACTACTCGGTGGCTGGAGTACAACTTCAAGAGACAGAAAATGAGAGAGATCTAGGAGTAAACATACTGGCAGATTTGTCTCCAGAAATACATATAAATGGCATAGTAAGGGCAGCATATGCATTCTTATCAAATGTAAGGGTAGCCTTCGGGCACATGGACAAGGAAATGTTCAGAAATATTTATGTAACCTATGTGAGGCCAAAACTCGAATATGCAGCTCCCTTTTGGAATCTACACTTGAAAAAGCACATGGCTAAGCTTGAAAAAGTTCAAAGACATGCCACGAAACTGGTGCCAGAAATACGAAATCTCAGTTATGATGAAGGCTGAGGGAATTAGACTTACCATCACTCGAAGCTAGAAGATTGAGGGGGGATATGGTGACAGTCTTTAAATTCCTTCATGGTTATGATAGAGTGGATAGAGATCGATATTTTGATATGGCTGGCTCTAGAACTAGAGGTCATAGTTTGAAGCTTCGTAAGAAAACTTGTTTGCAGGATGTAAGGAAATACTTTTTCAGTGTAAGAGTAGTTGATAATTGGAATTGGCTAAGCGAGGAGGTAGTTAATGCTATCTCAATCCATAGTTTTAAGGACAGGTATGATAAGTATCACTAAGTATAAAATGGAACCGATGAGGAGACGGGAAGATACGAGCTTTGGGCTCTTTCCCGTAAATACAATTAGGTAAACACAATTAGGTAAGTACGTGTCAGTCAGTATGATGTAGATAGTAATGAGAGCGAAAATATACATAGAATTAAGAAAAAATTTGTGTTATTGACAGTGTGGGATACGCTCTTCATTCCTACTCTCCAAGTTTGGCGACACTGCGGTTGGGTAGGAGGGTGATGTAACCTCATATGAGCATCATATTTGTCACAACCCCCATCCCAGCCATTCACACATCTGCCTTCAGTCAGTTTTGAGCAGCACAACTGAGTGAAAAGTAGTGTTAATTAATCTCATTAGTTAATATTAGTTTGATACGGATTTCAAAAACTGAAGCATGTTCAAATATTTGAAAAGAAAGCACGTCAGTGGAGAGGAGAACAGTGACAAAGAATCACAAATACCACAGCAAAGTGCGAGTAAAGGAAATATGAGTGATGTTAAAAAAATCGCCTATACAATGGCAGTTATCTGGCTATTGGCTTTGCATGGTCTGGAGAAGAAAACTGTCCACATCATTTTTGCATGTTAGTGGGAAATAGCTCGCTAACAAAGCTATGGCCCCAGTCAAGTTAAAGAGACACTTCACTACTAATCACAGCCACTTGTCAAATAAAACCATGGATTATTTTCGAAGACTCTTGGATTCACAGCAAAAACAAAGAAAAGTTTTTGAAAAGAAGGTAACCATCAGTGATAAGGCCCAGGAAGCAAACTATTGCCAAGAACATGAAAAGTCACACTATTGCAGAAAGCCTAATAATGCCTGATTGCAAAATGATTGTGAGAACAATGCTAGGTGAAGAAGCTGAAAGTGAATTAAGCAAGGTTCTTGTTTCTGATAATACAATTAGTAGGCAAAATACCAACTTTGCTTTCCAAGCAGATGAGACAACTGTTTTTACTGATAAAACTCAGCTGCTGGCATTTGTATGATTTGAAAATGAAGGTAAAATAATGGAAAATTATTTTTGATGCAAAGAACTGCCAGAAACTAAAAAGGCCACGGCATTTTCAACATCTTGTCTTCTTACCTGGAATCTTGTGGTTTGTCATGGAATAGACTTGTTGGAATCTGCACTGATGACACTCCCTCAATGATTGGCTCAGTACAAGGCTTTGTATCATGCGTGAAAGAAAATAATCCTGAAGTCATAACAACTCACTGCTTTCTCCACCGAGAAGTTTTGCTTTCAAAAACTATTGGGGATAATTTAAAACAAGTTCTTGATATAACTGTGAACATGGTCAACCTTATAAAGTAGTGCCCTTTGAAGTCTTGCATGTTTGCAAGGCTGTGTGAAAACATACAAAAAGATCACGTGACGCTTCACCTGCATACAGAGGCTCGATGGCTTTTGAGACATACAGTTTTGACAAGGGTATTCGAGCTGCGACAGGAATTGCTGCTTTTCTTCAAAGATAATAATAAAGTCAATTTCTGTCAATGTCTTGAATCTATAAACTGGAAAATGAAACAAGCATATTTAGCAGATATTTATCAGTATAAAAATAACTAGAACACCAGCTTGCAAAGTGTGATGGAAAACATTCTGACTTCCACAGACAAACTTTTTGCATTTAAGAATAAACTCGCTGTTTGGAAAAGCACCTTTCAAGAGGAAACAATGAAATGTTTCCATTCCTACTTCAAGTTCAAACTCATATTGAATATGAAGATGTCATTCCATTAATTATAAGTCATTTGGGATCATAGTCAGAAAAACTACATAAGTACTTCCCCTCCTTGTCATTAGATACGTATGACTGGGTGAGAAACCCCTTCACTGAGTTCTCACCAAGTACAGAAAACCTACTTTATTCTGCAAGAAGAGGGAGACCTGAGTGAACTATGGTGAGATAGAATCTTGAAAATGCAATTTAATGAAGTATCACTTGACAAGTTTTGGATTTCAGCAAAGCAAGAGCCCTGTCATTTCTGAGAAAGCATTGGATGTATTACTTCAGTTTTCAACTTCTTACCTCTGTGAACAAGCTTTCTCAAGCCTGACCGTCATTAGAAGCAAATCATGAAATTGTCTTCTGTTTGTCGAGGAAGAACTGCGCGTGTGTCTGTTAAAAATATGGCCAAGAATTTCACAGATATGCAATGAGAAACAAGCCCAAGTGTCACACTGAAGATAAATCATAATATTATTGACTTATTAGTGTGAACTCTCATGTGATGTAATTGTAGATTTTATATGCATTATATTGCTCAAGAACTTTTCTGAAAAAAACTAATATATACTAGTATACCATATATGGGGGCTCCTTGGAATATGAAACATTATTACAAGGGTTTCTCCAAGGTGTAAAGGTTGGGAATCTCTGGGTTAGAACTTTATCTTTCCATACCTTTTTGAGAATAGATACCATGTTTTCTTGTTTCCAGCATCTTTAAATATCCTCAGATTCCAGCAACATTTCAAATATGGTGCATAGTGCCACCTATAATGGCTAAGTGCATGTCTTAAGTATGTAAGGGGTTATGTCATATGGCCCTGTAGAGTATGGGCATCTAACTCCTTCAATGCTTTGCATACATCTGTAGCTGAGAATACGATGATCTCTAATACAAGACTATGATTTTTTATCTCTACAATCTGAGGGGGGGGTATTTTCTGTTGTAAATGCTAACATAAACTCCTTGTTCAGTGCTTTGTAGCTCTTACTCCATCTTTCTTAGTGAAACTTCCACATGCCCTCCTTTTTAACTTTTAGGCCTGTTCTTTGACGTTTAATTTTCACCTAATAAAGTTGCGGAAAAGTTTCAGATATTCTTTAACCTTCCTGGTAATATCCCTCTTATAATCCCTTTCAAACTCTCTTCTTTTACTTAGGGAATCATTTCTTCCTCACTTGTAAGTCTGCCAGGAATTTAGTTTTTCTCCTCCTATGCCAATTCCAATATTTTTCTCTCAATTTCTAACCTCTTTTACACTCATTTTTAAAATATTTTTCCTTGGCATGAACAACTCCTATTTTGATGATTTCGTGCATCTCTTGTACATATTTGTTGTTAAACAAGGTTCTTCAGGCAATAACTGCAATAAGATAATTAAATTTGTTGTAATCTCCATTCGGATTGTTTCTCCTCGTATCCTTCTCAGTGCCCCTACTCTCAGGCAAAAATGTTCAATTATATACTCCGTCAAAAACTAACATTGGTAACTTTTTCTAATCGGTGGGTCATTCTCAATTTTGCCAATATCCAACACATTATATGTGAATGATTGATCGAGCAGTGATGGCTCATCCCCATCCCTGTCCCTCGTTGGCTCCAGTACATGATGGAGTTGGAAATTTCAATGTATGCAATTTAGGAATCTTGCCCCAAAAGAATCCTTCCAGTCCAATGGATTATGATTAGTCCAATCTATCTCTCTGTGATTAAAATGTCCCATGATTAAAATTCTACATGTTGACAACTGAGTTTATAACATCAACAGTACATATATTTTCCTCATAAGGCTCTAGCATTTGTTGATGCCTTGATGGGCTATATTCAACAATTATCATAATGCTCTCTGAACCTGTATTTATGAGTGCAACAAAAAATTCCTTGAACTCATATTCTATTGCAAAGTTTACGTCTTCAACCTAAAACCTTTCACTTATAAGCAATGCTATCTCTCCACCACTTCTCTCAGATCTTTCATCCCTTAATATTCCAGAGCCCTTAAGAAATATTATGACGCTGTGTATGTCCTAACCTAATTTAGTCTCTGTAACAGCTACTATATCTGCCTTACCGTTATGAATACTATCCTTAATTCTACTACCTTACTAGCTTCTCCATCAGCATTTGTGTACAGCAATGGTTCCCAAAGTGGACGGTACAACCCCCCTGGGGACGGTGAAAAGATTCTGGGGGGGGGGGGGTGAGGCAAAAGGGGGGTGACAGGGTGGCAGTGGGAGCAGTTAATTAGTAACTTATTGCTCTTTACAAAATCTGAATGACAAAATATATGTCATAAACACAAAAGGTAAAGGAACAATAACTGTGAAGACAATGAACTATGTTACTATGGGTACTGGAGAGTTGTTGATTTTCCCTTCCATATTGCTGACACAGCTAAATCTGCTAAATAAATTGGTTTATAATTAGGATTTATTTGTGAAATACATCTTTGTGTTTAATCTTTTTGTTTTCAATTTGGAACGTAAAAAAAAAAAAATAAAAGGTATGTGTTTGCATGTGTGCATGAGGGTGGAGGGAGCACTAGGAATCCACCTGAAAACCAAGGGGGCACCAGCCTGGAAAAGATTGAGAACCACTGGTATACAGCAATCTTTATGAGGCTGCATTCCCCGATATCCTAGCATTATCTACATTATCACCTTTTTGGCTAGAAGATCCATGAAGTAAAAACTTTTCTTATGTTCATTTCTTCCATCACTTAACCTTCTAGCTTCTTGCAACAAACTTTTGAGCCTTTCCATCTATTCTTGCGATCCATGTGATCTAATGAACAATTCTCGAAGGTCTTCTAGATTTTTTGTCATCATCAATAAGTTTTGACATGAGTCCGTCATTTTAAAGGTTACTTTCATTATCTTGCATTTCCCTCCATTAAGTTTTTACCAATTCAGTGCATGCTTATAATAATTGCTGGACCACATGCTACTCCAATCTTCCTTATCAGATCTAAAACCCTAGTATTAGTTTCCCAGGCAAGTTCGACTCCTGGGACTCACTTATGCTTGAGATTAGGACAAACTTCTTTTCATCAATTGTATGTTTGATTCGTGGATTTGCTCCTAAATCACATTATCTTTCAATATTTCTATAACTGTTTTTTTGTAACCAACTGTATTCAAATCTTCCAAAACCACCTTCCTCACTGCCTCTTTTACTGCCACATTATTCTTCACTGCATCTGCAATGGATTTTGTAATGCCCTCATGTTCCATATTCAGCTCCTAAAATTCTTTTCTAAACTGTTCATTGTTATCCTTTATCTGGATATTCAAAGTGCAGTGTACTATCAATTAATTCAGTTAGGTTGTCACTCAGTTGTTTTCTATTATCTTCTTTACAATTCTAACCTCTAATACTTTTCCCCTACCTGCTTTATTATTCGTTTTTCTAGTTATTTTCTCTCTTCCCCTTGTGCCTTGTGACACTAATAATTTTCTCATTATCTCTCTTAATGTGTCATTTTTGTTTACCTTACTTTCAAAGCTTTCTTTAATTTCTAGATCCTTATTCTGACTTTTATCATCCATATCTGATACGAAGGTCAAAACTTATATATATAATTATCTAGCTGTGATTACCTAATTGCGATTACCTAATTGTGTTTACGGGAAAGAGCCCAAAGCTCGTATCTTCCCGTCTCCTGATCGGTTCCATTTTATACTTAGTGATACTTATTATACCTGTCCTTAAAACTATGGATTGAGATAACATTAACTACCTCCTCGCTTAGCCAATTCCAATTATCAACTACTCTTACACTGAAAAAGTATTTCCTTACATCCTGCAAACAAGTTTTCTTACGAAGCTTCAAACTATGACCTCTAGTTCTAGAGCCAGCCATATCAAAATATCGATCCCTATCCACTCTATCATAACCATGAAGGAATTTAAAGACTGTCACCATATCCCCCCTCACTCTTCTAGCTTTGAGTGATGGTAAGTCTAATTCCCTCAGCCTCTCATCATAACTGAGATTGCGTATTTCTGGCACCAGTTTCGTGGCATGTCTTTGAACTTTTTCAAGCTTAGCTATGTGCTTTTTCAAGTGCGGATTCCAAAAGGGGGCTGCATATTCGAGTTTTGGCCTCACATAGGTTACATAAATATTTCTGAACATTTCCTTGTCCATGTGCCTGAAGGCTACCCTTACATTTGATAAGAATGCATATGCTGCCCTTACTATGCCATTTATATGTATTTCTGGAGACAAATCTGCCAGTATGTTTACTCCTAGATCTCTCTCATTTTCTGTCTCTTGAAGTTGTACTCCAGCCACCGAGTAGTCAAGCTTGGGTCTTCTTGCACTTGTACCCATTCTCATTACCTTACATTTTGAAGTATTGAATTTCATTAGCCACTTTTCTGACCACTCATGCAGATTATTTAGATCCTCCTGAAGTTCTCTACCATTGTTCTCGTTTTTTACTTTCTTCACAATCTTTGCATCATCTGCAAACATATTCATGAATGAATTTACAGACTCTGGTAAATCATTCACATATACAAGGAACAAAAGTGGCCCTAAAACTGAACCCTGTGGAACTCCACTACTAACTCTTCTCCATTCAGACACTGAGTGTCTTACTCTAACCCTCTGTTCCCTTCCTTCTAAGTAAGTTTTTATCCATTCCAAAACATTTCCACCTATTCTAGCCATTGATTGCAGCTTCCTAATAAGTCTCCCATGTGGAACAGTGTCAAACGCTTTCTGGAAGTCTAGGAATATGCAATCTGCCCAGCCCTCTCTTTCCTGTAAGATTTGGCTTACCTCATCATAAAATTCTAATAAGTTTGTTACTGTTGATCTACCTTCTCTGAAGCCATGTTGCCTCACTGACAAAAAGTTGAAGGATTCCAAGTGAAGAGAGATATGTTTCCTTAGTAGTTTCTCCATAACTTTGCAAACTATGCTGGTCAAGGAAACTGGTCTATAGACCAGTTTCCTTGACCAGCATAGTTTGCAAAGTTATGGAGAAACTACTAAGGAAACATATCTCTCTTTGTAATTACTTTATTGTGCATATGGGAAAAACCTCTATGTTCGTAACTTCATATCTCCGGGTTGGTTCCATTTTTGTACTCAGTGATACTAATCATATTTTTCCTTAAAATTGTAACTTGAGTTAGCATTAACTACCTCCTGGCTTAGCAAATTCCACATCAACTACTCTTACACCAAAACACTACTTCCTTACATCCTGCAACGAAGCTTTCTTATGAAGCTTCAAACCTCTAGTTCTAGTGCCAGCCACATGAAAATATCAATCATTATCCACTCTGTCAGAACCATGAGGGAATTTAAAATCTGTCATCATGCACCCCCTCAATCTACCAGTTTCGAGTCATGGTGAATATAATTCCCTCAGCCTCTCATCATAACTGATGGGAGGCGTGTCTCTGAACCTCTTCCAACTTATTTATGTGCTTTTTCATGTGTGAATTCCGAAAGGGGGCTACATATTCAAGCTTTGGCCTCATATAGGTAAAATAAATATTTCTGAACATTTCCTTGTCCATGTGTCTGAAGGCTACCAGTACATTTGCTAAAAAAGCATATACTGCCCTTATTATGCCATTTATGTGCATTTCCAAAGACAAATCAGCCAGTATGTTTATTCCTATGTCTCTCTCATTCTCCATCTCTTGAAGTTCTGCTCCTGCTATTGAGCATCCAAACTTGGACCTTCTCTCACTTGTACCCATGCTCATTACCTTACATTTTGAAGTGTTTAATTTCGTTAGCCACTTTTTTGACCACTCATGCAGATTATTTAGGTCTTTTTGAAGTCCTCTACCACTGTTCTCGTCTCCTGCTTTCTTCACATTCTTTGCATGATCTTTAAACATATTAAAAAATAAATTTACTGACTGGTAGTTCATTTACATATACAAGGAATAAAAAATGGCCCTGAAGCAGAACCCTGTGGAGCCCCACTACCAACTCTACTCCATTCAAACACTTGGTGTCTTTTTATGACACCAAGTAAAGTTTTATCCATTCCAAGACATTTCCATCTATCCTTAGCATAACTAACAGCTTTTTAATAAGTCTCCCGTGTAAGACTCTATCAAATGCTTTCTGAAAATCTAGGAATATGCATTCTGCCTAACCATCTCTTTCTTGTAAGATCCATCTTACATCATCATGGAATTCTAATAAGTTTGTTACTATTAATCTGACTTCTCTGAAGCCATGTTGACTCACTGGCAAAAAAGTTGAAGAATTCCAAGTGAAAAGAAATGTGATTTCTTAGTAGTTTCTCCATAACATTACAAACTATACTGGCCAATGATTTAGAGGTGTATCCCTCCTTCCCTTTTTGAAGATAGGTACCACATTTGCTTGTTTCCAACATCTTTGAATCTCCCCAAATTGCAGCAACTTTTCAAATATGATACATAATGTGGCCAATATTGGCTTAGTGCATTTCTTAAGTACATAAGGGACTTTATCATGAGAACCTGTAGCTCTATGGGCACCTAACTCCATCAACGGTTTGCATGCCTCTGTGGGGGGGAAGATGATGTTCTTTAATACTGGCCCATGAACTGCCATCCCTGCAGTCTGAGTGGGTGGGATAGTTTCTGCAGTAAATACTGCTTTAACTTTAAGTCGTGTTCTTTGACCTTTAGTTTTCCACTGATAAAGCTGTGGAAAAGCTTGTCTTTAGCTTTCCTGGTGATATATCCTTTAAGATCTCTCACTCTGCCCCTTTTATTTTACTTTGGTAATCGTTTCTGTTCTTTTATAAGTCTGCTGGGTATTTATGTTTTTTCTCCTCCTATGACTTTTCCAGAGTTTGTCTCTCCATTCCTTAGCTCTATTACACTCATTATAGAACCATTTCTCTCTGGCATGAATAACTCTTAATTTGGTGAAAAGTATGCAACAACTGACTATCTTCCCATATATATCACAAAAGATTTCGTACATTTCTTGCACAGATTTGTCGTTAAAGAAGGTCTTTCAGTCAATAACTGCAAAAAGTTATTTAATCTTTATGTAAACTGTCTATTTTTGTAATGGAGTTTAGTGCTCTATAATCACCAAAAGGACGGTATTCACCATTACTCATAGCGACTAGGTGTAAAGGAGGACTCCACTCACTTTCAGATGGGACAATAGTGCACGAGCTTCAGAGTGCATGGAATCCTTCTTGAGCAGCCTTAAATTTTTCTTCACTTAGCTGACGTGGCTTTGCAAATACAGATGATTACTACCTGTTTCTATTCTATGATACACTCCACAATAGACTGCATCTCTATTATCATGAGGAGAGGAAATATATGGATACTTATTCAGCAATATTTCAATACTTGGAGGAATTTGGACTCCATTATTAACTACATTAACAGATGATCGAGACAAAGGGACATTGACTTTTCTTTCCGTAGTACTGTCAATAATTAGTCACATTTTACAATCAATGGAAAGACCAAATTTTTAAAGAAAAGCAAAACTGATCAAAGGATGTACCATATCAGCAATAAAAAAAATGTTTACATGATTGAACGCTTTAAGCTAGGAATTAGAATTTCAAGTCTTGCTCGACCATGACATTTATACCTTCTCCAGTGCAAGGAGATAATGAAATAGGCGAGGGTTCTATTACAATGCCATTTACATATTCAAAGGGAATTATTTACACGCTAGTACCAGTATCATTTATAAAGTTAATTTTGTAGCTCCAAGTTGAACAGCAACTTCTAAAAGTGGCAGGTCTGCTGGAGCAAAATTGGCAACCCGCAGTCTGGAATTAGGTAGCCTCACCACATCCACTGCTACATTACATCCAGGAATGTGATTTTTTTTTCAGAAATTCGACGGAAAACTGGTGCCCCCGCAACATCTAGTGAAGACCCAAATTCCCTTCATGTTGCTAGCTCCATCATCAGACTGGAAACAAATAACTACATGAACAGTCTACTAAATATTATCAGACAATACCCTCCACCAAGATAACCATGCAATAACTCTCTCTCACCCCCAAAACAGGAATTCATTTAAATTGTTTGATGTAAACTAATAATTCACAACTGAATACTTATGCTCTCCGTTATCTTTACAGTTTTGCACAACCTCACCTGCGAGCCAATTAGGAAAGTCCGATCACCAACAATAACAAGATTTCACCCCACCTCTTCACCAACAGGAAAGCCCATTCGCCCACAAGAGCGAATACCACGTACACTCCAAAAAATCTCACCCCACCTGCGGGCCACAAAGGAAGGTCCGCTCACCCTCAAGGGTGAACATCCAAAAAAAAAAAAAAAGGTAGTATTTCACATTTTCTTTTCTTGCCATTTACACCATGGTTTGCAAGTTTTGGCACACTCAGTAAAATAATTATGTGCCCTACACACTTTTGGGCGCTGGTCCTTATTAAATGGGCGTACACCAATAGAAATGGAATTGTAATCTGCTTTACCCTTATTTGGAACATTTTGTTGTACAGGATTTAGTTGCTGAACAGCCATTACAGAAGATTTAATTCTTTTTGAGAGGCTATCACAGGTGAAAAGGCTGATGGCAAAGCTTAAAGGAATATATGATGTATTATACTGCCAGTGACCCCTATCCAAGATGCTGTGGTAATCAGTTCTTGCAAATAAAAAGAGGGCCTACGTGATATATTAGTTGTCTTCATTAACCTATCTTATAATTCTGGTTTTGTTTTCTCAAACATACTGATAACTGCTTCCTTAAGTGTCTTGTAGTCAGACTTCACTGGGTCAATCATATTGTTGGGTAATCTTGAGACCACCTCGACTGGCTATGCTGCAATTACGCTGTAGAATTTGGTAACATCCACAGTGATTTTTTTTAAGTGTGCTTCCATGATGGAGAACCATCCAGGAACTGAAGTCTCCATGAAGGCAGGAACAAACAAACAAAACAAACTTTATTTCCATTTCAATACAATGGGTATTCGTCAGCCAGGGCAAGCCCCAACCCCCCACTGTGGTGTCCAACCACAGCAGTTCCTGCCAGTAAACAGCTTAAACTCTCGGTCTTGGACGGGAACCGATCTTTCGACCTCGTGAATGCGAAGCCAGCGCATTACCACTGTACTAGCCAGCAGGCTTTATTGTTATGGAGTGGACCATCCCTGAATCTTCATTTCCAGAATCCGGCATGGCTGTAAGTCTCTTCTTTACCAAAAATCTTGAGAAGTTCGCTCTGATTTTCTTGGTGGGCCACTTCTAGGGTAACCACTTTTTGTAGAGGGTGGATTGAGAGACAGCTTTGGACCCTTCACAAATTTATTAAAATAAACCAGAACATAATTTAAAAGCCCTGCAACCAAAAGAATAAGACTATTAACATTTTGGCAGCATAAAAATAATATTTGTATAATTTATAAAAATTAAAATATAAACTTTACAATACAAAAATGGAAAAGGTTATTTATTTGCATAATGCTTAATACTCATCGCTATTCAGGCACAATATCTTACTCATGAAATATTTATTTACTCACCCTACTGAGGGTTTAACTGATTTTCAAGACTATAGTAATATTAATATTCCTTGGCTCCAAGCATTATTTTATCTTCTCAATCTATCGGCCATGCAGTAGTCTCCTTGGCAAAATGGTAGCATCTGCGACTCTGAGGCGGCAGGTCGAGGGTTCACGCCCTGTCATGGACTGAGGTTAGTAAAGGCATACACTCAGGGTAACGATTACATCTGCCAAAACAAGTCCTTCGTAAGAAGGCAACCGTCCTAGCCCTTAGTAGAAAAGGGAGTTCATGACGTAAAACCGAATCCATCCAATCTATCGACCATGCTGTGCGACACCTTATTGAAGAATAAAATGGCGGACTTACTCATCATAACATAAGCAAATAACAGCTAAGACCAAAGAAAACTATACATTTCATTACATGAAAACGTAAATTGCATGTGAGATTTATAAATGAAATATATATTCTCTACAAATATACTTACATGATATCTTAATCTTTACAAAGACAGAGGAAGATCCTAAGGAGCATTTAAAACAAGTCTTTCACATATTAAATAAAAACAATATCAAAGTCTCAGTAAATAAATGTGAGTTTTTTAAAGAGGAGATTGAATACTTAGGATATTCTATAAAATCAAAAGGTATGAAACCTGTTCCTCATAAACAGTCTGATATTGTTAATTTTGCTAAACTTAAGGATTTATCTGCTTTACGTAGATTTATTGGTGTTAAATTTATTAATCAAAACTGCATTTACTTGTAAAATGCATTGTAAACATAATAAGTAAAAAATAAAATACATAAAATAATTTAGGCTTCAATGTTGTCATCTGCAGCTAGGCCTATGAATATATATATATATATATATATATATATATATATATATATATATATATATATATATATATATATATATATATATATATATATATATATATATATATATATATAAATATATATATATATATATATATATATATATATAT
Organism: Halocaridina rubra; assembly: GCA_037179515.1. Taxonomy (NCBI): domain Eukaryota; kingdom Metazoa; phylum Arthropoda; class Malacostraca; order Decapoda; family Atyidae; genus Halocaridina; species Halocaridina rubra. The sequence continues at coordinate 36,092 of JAXCGZ010002597.1, forward strand.
ATATATATATATATATATATATATATATATATATATATATATATATATATATATATATCAAATAAGCACATTACATATGTGAAAACATGAATCATTTTTTACCACGACCGGGACTCGAACCTAGGACTTATGATTACTAAGTCAAGGCGCTACCACTACACCACAGAAGGTTAAAAGGAATCCAACCTTATAGCTTATATCTGCTATACTTAGGAATGAACGCATTCTATCTGAATGCCACTATGTTCACATTACAGATTGCCCAACCTCACTCGTGGCTTCATTTTAGCATTTAATTCAATTCCCAATCTCATTCGGGCATGAAATATCAAATAAGCACATTACATATGTGAAAACATGAATCATTTTTTACCCCGACCGGGACTCGAACCCAGGACTTATCATTACTAAATCAAGGCGCTACCACTACACCACAGAAGGTTAAAAGGAATCCAACCTTATAGCTTATATCTGCTATTCTTAGGAATGAACGCATTCTATCTGAATGCCACTAGTTCATATTACATATTCCCCAACCTCACTCGTGGCTTCATTTTAGCATTTAATTCAATTCCCAATCTCATTCGAGCATGAAATATCAGATAAGCACATTACTTATGTGAAAACATGAATCATTTTTTACCCCGACCGGGACTCGAACCTAGGACTTATGATTACTAAGTCAAGGCGCTACCACTACACCACAGAAAGTTAAAAGGAATCTGTAATATGAACATAGTGGCATTCAGATAGAATGCGTTCATTCCTAAGTATAGCAAATATAAGCTATAAGGTTGGATTCCTTTTAACCTTCTGTGGTGTAGTGGTAGCGCCTTGACTTAGTAATCATAAGTCCTAGGTTCGAGTCCCGGTCGGGGTAAAAAATGATTCATATATATATATATATATATATATATATATATATATATATATATATATATATATATATATATATATATATATATATATATAATATATATATATATATATATATATATATATATATATATATATATATATATATATATATATGTATATATATATATATATATATATATATATATATATATATATATATATATATATATATATATATATATATATATATATATATATATATATATATATATATATATATATATATTTTATATATATATATATATATATATATATATATATATATATATATATATATATATATATATATATATATATATATATATATATATATATATATATATATATATATATATGACAACATTGAAGCCTAAATTATTTTATGTATTTTTTGTTTACTTATTATGTTTGCAATGTATATATTAGTCTGAATAAGGTAAAATAAATATAGCAATGTTTTATTTCATAAAGATTTTTAGTCTAAGTGTCCTGTATAACCATATTTGTGAATTTGCAGTTTTGCACTTAGGCTTGTAGTTCCCAATGCTTTGATTTTATAGTTGTTGAGAAGTGCTCAAGAATACAAGACATGAAGTTCTACCAGTTCTCATTTATGTCCCATATTATTGCTGCATTTTAAGGTATATCAAAGGTAATTATATTTGAAAATATCTGTACAGACTTCAACAATGGGTTATGGGCCCAGCAGCTTGTTGAAAACCTTTGATGGCAATGCTAACAACTATGAAATATGGGATGAAGGTTGCATGGCTGACTTGCAATTGAAAGGACTGCACCTAGCTTTTGACAGGTATGAAAGTCAGATAAGAGATGATTTTGATTTAGATGCAGCAAAGCAGAGTGTTTATGATTATTTGGCCATATGTTTAGATAGGACTTCATTAGGCCTAATTAAAAGGAAGCCAAAGATGATGGAGTTGAAGTCATGAAAGAATTGATAATTATTACTTGCATGAAACCAGTCAAAGACGTCACACATATTGGAGAACATTTATTAACTGTTAGATGGAAGACAAGTGTATCAGCCTATCTTGTCCAAATAGATGAAACTATTGCAACCCTATCAAATTCAGGTGAGAAAATAAGTTATATTTTAACTTTAACTGTAGTCCTGAATTATTTTCCTCAAAAGCTTGCACATCTTGTTGACATAGCTAATCAGCGTCATATACCATATAAACATGAGGAATTAAACATTGCTTTGTTAAACCAAGAGGATATTAAGAAGAAAGAAACTGAACAGAACGATAGTGTAAAGGCTGCTAAGAATCAAAAAAGAAGTTTAGGCCTAAGTGTTTCATATATAAGAAGATAGGCCATATTGCATCTTAATGTTTTCTTGGGAAAGATAAGATAAACTCTCAACAAAAATACTGTGAGTATCATAAAAGTAGATCACACCATACTGAAGAATGTTTTAGTGCAAAAAGGTTTCATCAGAATCAGGCTAGGCATATGCTAGGCCTAATGTGAATTCAGCAAACAGTGTTAATATAGGCTTATCTGCAAATGAATTTAGCTTCCATGTTAATACAGTGTAATGGACTTCATGACAAGGAAATAAATGATGATCTTATGTTAGTAGACTCTGGATATACATCACATATTGAAAAACAAGATCAAAGTATGTTGCATTTGATGAACCATTCAGAAAAAAAAATTGCACTCTTTACAGTTGCTGATGGACAAAAAAGTAGAGATGCTGTAAAAAGGTATTGGGACTGTTCAAGAAGTTGTTTGTGATAGAAATGATGTAATACAACAAGTGACATAAGGTGATGTGCTGTATAATCCTAGTTTTAATCAAGACATTTTGTCTGTGTACAAAAGTGTAAAAAGTTATAATACTATCACTTTTAGTTATGCAGGAAGTACTTTAACTACTAATCAAGGAACAGTTTTCAACATCATTGAAAAAGACAAGTTGTTTTATATCGAGAGAAATTCTCAAAGTTCAAGTAAAGATGGATGTCACACAGTTAAAAGCATTTCAAGAAAACATACTCTGGAAGAGTGGCACCGAATTCTAGGTCACTGCAATGTAAGTTATATCAAGAAATTGGTAAGTGTTGTAGATGGCATGGAAATAACAAAACTTTCAAGATTTTGAATGTGTAACCTGCATATTCAGTAAAATGACAGATAATATCAATAGAAAAGCAAGAAAGCTTGCTACAGAATGTCTAGACATAGTACACTGTGATCTAGTTGGTCCTATTAGTCCAGTATCCAGAGAGGATTATAAGTATGGTATCAGGTTTTTTGGATGACTACTCTGGTGCTGTCAAGATTTATTTCCTTAAACAAAAGAGTGATGCAGTTCATGCCCTGGAGATATTTATTGCAAAAAGTTCATCTAATGGAAATATCCATCATCTCAGGTGTGACAACGGTACTGAATTTACCTGTAATGCATTAAGAACCGAGTGCATAAACAACAAAATTAAGATGGAGTTTTCATCACCATGGTCACCATATCAGAGTGGCACAGCAGAGAGGAATCATAGAACTATTTATTCGATGGAAAGGTGTTTGATGCTTGAAGCAAAATTGCCTAAATATATGTGGACTAATGCAGTTAAAATGGCAGTAAATATCCGTAACAGATGCTTCAGTGATAGGACTGGAGTCACTCCCTCGGAATTATTAACCGGAAGACGTCCTTTCTTTTACTAAATGAATATATTTGGCCAAGATGTTTTGCACATGACAGTGAAGCTGGAAGGCTGGATCCAAAGTGCTTAGAAAGAGTGTTTGCTGGACATGATTCAGAGAGTCCTGCATATTTAGTATATTTTCCTTCTACACAGAGTGCCAGAGAAGTAAGGAATGTCAAATTCACCAGTCAAATTCCAAAGAAGTGGTTCAGATGCAGAAACCTAGTGAGTCTCATATCATTAAAATTCCTGAATCTGAAAGGATTTCCCCTGAAGCATGTGATGGTCCCAAAGAAACTGAAGTATCCAATGATCCCAATGAAATTGAAAAACATCAAAGAAGATATCCGTCACGTGAAGGAAACAAGCCACACTACTTGAATAATTATGTCACTAATGTAACACATGAAACTTTTATCCACCACTGCTATCGGACATCTGTTCAAGAAATGCCAAGTACCTATGAAGAGGCTGTATCATTTCCTGAGTCAAGAAACTGGAAGAAGGCAATGGACGAAGAAATGCAGTCATTGAAAGAAAATATTACCTATGAGCTTGCTAAACTCCCTGAAGGCCAAAAAGTAATTGGCAGCAGGTGGGTTTATGCACTCAAACCAGTTGCAGATGGTGAAAAGTTTAAGGCTAGATCTGTAGCTAAAGGCTTTTCTCAATAAAAAGATGTGGACTATGAAGAAACTTTTGCCCCAACAGCAAAGACGACAATTCTGAATACATTCATTCAAGTTGCAGCAAGCCTGAAAATCAGAGTTCAACAAATGGATGTTAAGACTGCATATTTGAATGCTCATATTGACCATGACCTTTATGTACAGCAACCGAAAGGTTATGAAATGAAAAACAAAGATGGTGAAATATTGTACTGCAGGCTTAAAAAAGTCACTTTATGGTCTTAAACACAGTGGTCCTATGTGGAACAATGTTATTTATAACTTTTTTCATTTCAGAGGGTTTAAATCAGTTACATGCAGATAATTGCTTGTATTTTAATAATGATGGTAAAGAAATGTTGATGGTTCTTATATGGGTTGATGACATTATTATTGGTTGTAGTAATGATGAAATGCTCAAGGACTCTAAACAATGTCTCAAGAAGAAATATAAGATGACCGATTTAGGAGATATTAAATGGTTTTAAGAAATGTCTTTTGAATGTAATGATGAGTTCATAGATATAAATCAACACAGGTATTTCCAAAAGATTCTGGAAAGATTTGGTATGTCAGATTGACACCCTTCTAAAATGCCTTGTGATGTCAGCTTTTGAAATACTAGTAATTTTTATGCAAAAGAATTAACTGATGCAAAGAAATATGGAGGAATAATGGGAAGTTCAATATACATAATGATTGGAACAAGACCAGATCTAAGTTATGATGTAACCAAACTATCTCAGTATATGTCACAGCCAAATGAAGCACAGCTGACTATAGTTTAAGATTTGATAAAACTGATGAGTCATTAGTTATGTTATGATTTTCAGATTCATACTGGGGTATTTCAAAGAACAGAAAAAAAAGTATAGCAGGCTGAATATATAGCCTTAACTCACACAGTGTAAGAAGCAAAGTTTCCGAAACAATTGATTTATGATATTTTATGTTTGAATGTTGAATGTCATATTGGAGTAGATAACCAAGGGGCTATTTTATTATCAAGTAATCCAGTGTTTCATCATATATCCAACTTATTGATATCAGGTACCACTATATTAGAGATGGAATTTCGAAGGGCAATATAAACATTTTCTATGTTCCAAGTTGTGATAATATTGCAGATGTTTTTACTAAACCTGTATCATTACAGATAATTAAATTCTTTCAAACAATCAGAGGCACCTGAATGTAATACATGTTTGATTAAGGGGGTGTGTTGAATTTATTAATCAATGCTGTATTTACATGTAAAATTGTCAAGCATACTGAAAAGAAAAGATTTTGCTTTAATTAATCAGTGTATATTCATAGGACTAACTGTGGACGACAACACTGAAGGCTAAATATTTAATGATTTTCTTCTACATATTATGTTTACAATGTATTTATTATTCTAAATAAGGTAAAGAAAAATAGCAATGTTTTATTTCATAAAGCTTTTCAGTTTTAGTGTTCTGTATTTTGAGATTTGTGAATTTACAGTTTTGTGCTTAGGCTTGTAGTTCACAAAGTTTTTATTTTATAGTTGTTGGGAAGTGCCCAAGAATACAAGACATGAAGTTCTCATTTATATTTCATATTATTACTGCATCATAACTTATATCCAAGGTAATTATATTTGAAAATGTCTCTACAAATTTCATCAATTGGAATGCTACATTTTTATAGGGGAAGGGTCGCCCATTTTGCTAAAGTTGTTTACCTTTTGACTGAACTTATTAGATTGTAACCTATATCTAAAGAGCTTGAATGGAATCCAGAAGCTTAAGCTGGTTTAGTAAATGCTATAGAACCATTTAATAATGCTTGCACTCTTGGATATTTTTGTAGCCATAATTATTCTCCTCTGCAACTTATGATTGATAGTTTCCAAGTTGCTGCTAGTGCTGCATCTCATTAACTCCAGGATGGAAACTTGCTCCTATAAATTGCTTACTAAAAACTATCATCAGCTCAGAGATGTTATTCAACTTTTGACTTAGACATTCTTGCCACATATCTGGCTGTGCTGAAAGTTAAGCACATCATTGAAGAACGAAATGCTGTATTGTATACAGATCATAAACCTCTAGTTTTTGCCTTCAAAAGTCCTCATACAGCAAGTCGGATAAGCAGCAACGCTATTGGTTCTTAATCAGTGAATACGTATCTGACGTAGTACACATAAAGGGCGCAGGCAATGTCGTGGCTGATTGTTTTTTGTGACAGCATTCCGCTCAAATTTAACAGATTCATTATAGTTGCCCTATTATTTATTTATCAAACTAACCTTGCTTTGTTTCTTTTCTTTTATTGAAAAACTTCACTGCTTGTGTTTTGTAAAATTATTATAATTAGGAATTCATATTACTTCCAGGATTATATATCTGTATATCCTAATTCATTCGAAAATAGCTATATAGTTTAATATCCTTGTACTTGGAAGAAATTTAATTTACGCATTATCACAATGCATTAGTCTCCCCTTTTCTCTGCTTTTCTCTCTCATGTAGTGTTGGCGCATCTTATGAATACATTTTCCCAATATTTTATTATAATATTGCTCTTGCTGATCATTTTTTCTTGTTATAAATTTGCTCTTGTTAATATGTCATTAGCTTGTCTAGACACATATCAGGTATCTTCCTTTAAAATTTGAATATTAGAAATTCCCTTTTCCCTAAAATGATAAGGAACTACACTCGCAGGTGCAGATACCAGTAGCCCATATTCCCATAATTTATTTTCTCGTTTCTTTTGTTTGCTCCCTCTTGTTGCACGTTAAACACTGTCTCTCTTTAATTTCTCTGCCATACTTGCCTGCCAAGGACCACCACTATAGTAAACCCTCGAAAAAAAATAGATACTGCTCTTCGTAAACCTTGCAGATTCACCCAACTCGAAGTTCCCCCACTCTGGCCCTGGATCACTCTCAGATGGTGACCAAGCAGCGCACGGGCAACAAGTAGCACCTCCAAAGTCCAGCTTACTCCAAGCCTTCTCTACGTGGCTGAAAATTTTCAGAGTGTCTTTGCAGGAATTCATCTGGCATAAACAAGGTGAGAGAAAGTGTACGGTAAAGCTCGTTGGCCAAGCAAACTGGGGAAATTGAGTCCACTTAGTAGAATAAAAACTCCCTCACATCTTTCTAGTTTAGTACCTGTGTTTGCTCTCTCAGTGAATGAGTATGATTTAGCTGGCATAGCTGAGATCCAGGCCACTGATACAGAAATCCTTGATTATAAAGATAGATGGAAACCGTTTAAATTACAAAGTCAAGACTTGAACTGTGACACCTCAACACCTCATCCAAGACCATTTCTCCCTTTATCATGTCGTAAATCAGTTTTCCAACTTTTACATAATATTTCATATCTGGGATCAAAGCTACAGTACACCGAATAAAGGCTAAGTACTTTTGACCCAATATGGATCGTGATATTAAAATCTGGACTAAGGAGTGTGCATCTTGCATCAAAGTAAGGTACAGCATCATGCTTGTCCGTCTATTACTAATTTTACAGTACCTTTTGAGAGATTTGAGTTTGTCCACTTAGATATAATTGCCCCTCTTCCTACAAGTTAGATTTCCAGACAAACTTTTACAGAACCAAAACAGTATTTTCTTACTTGTACATATAGAATTACAGGGTGCTTATAAACAATACCAGAACCTAGATATGTCTGCTGCAACAGTAGCTTTTGCTTTCATTAATAGTTGGGTTTCTCATTTTGGTGTGCCCTTGCATGTTTTTTTTTTTTACAGATAAAGATTAACAATTTGAATCCTCTTTATTTTAGCAGCTTTCTTTTATTATTGGATTTCATAGATTTCGGACTATTTCATATCACCCCCAATCTAATGGCATGATTGAGAGAACCCATCGTATCTTAAAAGTATCTTTGATGGCCCGTATAGATGACTGACTTGTTTCCTTGTCAATAGTGCTATTGGGTTTGTGATGTATTCCTAGAGTCTGGAGTTTCCCCCTTTACTTTGGTAACTGGTATTATACTACTTAGTCCAAAACTCATGATAACTTCCAAGAACCCAGTTCGAGCCAACAAAAAGAAATTATATCAGATTTAGTGAGGAGAATGCGAGAATGAGATATTTCTGAATGCTCCTCTGGTTATGATCATCCATGTTCTAGCAAACAATATGTTCCTAAGGATCTGAGACTTGTTCACATATTTCAGTTGGAGTTGATCGAGTCCATCGCCCGTTAGAGATGACATACTATGGTCCACTTGGGAATGTTAATTGTGGTGATAAATATTTAGTTTTAAGACATATTACAGGAGATTTAACCTCTGTTTCTGTAGACAGGCTGAACCAGCCTCACTACCGAGGGCAGTGTTTGACTCTGATGAAAGTGAACAAAACTGGAACTAGTTCTAATTAGTGTGTATCTCAGACTACAATAACTTCTATTATAGATAACAGCTCCACTCTTGTAGAAGATAGTAATTCAGAGAATAATACTGTACCTCATTTTGCAATAATCAGGTTTTCTTGCCAGGTTCGATTCAGTTAATGAAATTTTGCGTACTCCTATTCTGGCAGGGGAGTGTTGTAGTGCTATGGCAAAAAATACTCCCCTAACTGGCTCGTTAGCATTGTATTACCTAATTGCGCTTACGGAAAAGAGCCCCAGGCTCGAAAATTCCCGTCTCCTGATCGGCTCCATTTTGTACTTAGTGATACTTATCACACTTGTCCTTAAATCTATGAATTGAGTTAACATTAAGTACCCTCCTCGCCTAGTGAATTCCAATTATCAAATACTCTTACACTAAAAAAGTACTTCCTTACATCCTGCAAAGAAGTTTTCATTCGAAACTTCAAACTATGACCTCTAGTTCTGGTGCCAGCCATATCGAAATATCGATCCTATCCACTCTGCCATAACCCTGAAGGAATTTAAAAATCATCACCATATCTTCCCACCTTCTAGCTTCGAGTGATGGTAAGTCTAATTCCCTCAGCCTCTCATCATAATTTAAATTGCGTATTTCTGACACCAGTTTTGTAGCATGTCTTTGAACTTTTTCCAGCTTTCCTACGTGCTTTTACGAATGCAGATTCCAGAAGGGGGCTGCATATTCAAGACTAAACCTCACATAAGTTACATATATATTTCTGAACATTTCCTTATTCCTTAGCCTGAAGGCTACCCTTACATTTGCTAATAGAGCATATACTGCCCTTATTATGTAGTTTATATGCATTTATCGAGACATATCATCCAACATGTTTACTCTTAGATCTCTCTCATTCTCTGTCTCTTGAAGTTCCACTCCTGCATTGAGTAGTGAAGCTTGGGGCCATATTGCACTTGTACCAATTCTCATTACCTTATAATTTGAAGTA
>JAXCGZ010002598.1:5000-45645 GCA_037179515.1 Halocaridina rubra
AGAGAGAGAGAGAGAGAGAGAGAGAGAGAGAGAGAGAGAGAGAGAGAGAGAGAGAGAGAGAGAGAGATAAACAAGATTAGGTAATAGCCTGAGGTACCCCTGTACTTCCTCACAAACAATCGTAAGCCTAAATATAATCCTGTAATTACAATATTACTTTTGTCCACTAATCCCAGCCAGCTGTCTTCAGCATCACAAAAATATGAACAGAGACATTCAGAACAGTGAGTTCATTCCTTGCTCTAAAGGGCGGTTTACACGGTCAAACGGTTCGTCGAACGCGGTTCGACAGACAAGTGTTTGAAGTGATGTTCGAACGTGTGAACGGGGTATTTGTTTGTCGAACACGTTCGACAAACGTGTTCGACAACCAAATACCCCGTTCACACATTCGAACATCACTTCAAACACTTGTCTGTCGAACCGCGTTCGACGAACCGTTTGACCGTGTAAACCGCCCTTTAGAGCAAGGAATGAACTCACTGTTCTGAATGTCTCTGTTCGTATTTGTTTGTCGAACACGTTCGACAAACGTGTTCGACAACCAAATACCCCGTTCACACATTCGAACATCACTTCAAACACTTGTCTGTCGAACCGCGTTCGACGAACCGTTTGACCGTGTAAACCGCCCTTTACAGTGAGTAGGGAGGATTCCTTCTTCTTTTGAGACCATCAGTGGCACAGTTTGTAATGCCCTGCGTACAGATATGTATGCACTGTTTTATCAGTTTCCAGAGAGAATTCCTACATTTTCAAATCACAAGTAGTACAGTTTGTAACACCCTCAGTACATTGATGGGTTCCCTCGTTCTTCTTTTAGATACGCAGTAGTATTGTCTGTAATTCCCTAAGTACATTGATATATCCCTTATTTTATTAGCTTGGAGAGAGGATTCTTCCTCTTTTAAACATTCAATGGTCCATCAGGTAGCCCCTTCATTTCATTAAAGGATTCCCTGCTCTATCAGTCAGTACAGAGGATTCTTACTTTTTTAGACCAACAGTAGTACAGTCGGGAACGCCATAAGTACACTCAATAATTCCTTGCCTTGTCAGTTTGCACAGAAAGTCTCCCTTTTTTTTTTTTTTTTTTTTTAGACCATCACTGCTGGTAATGCCCAAAGTACTGATGGATTCCTTGCACTGTTAGCTTTCAGAAAGGGTCCCTATTTTTCCAACCTACAGTGGCACAGTTGGTAGCGTTTCAGCAACACTGATGGACTGTCTTTTTTGTGACTTTTTCCTCAATGACTCTTTCCTTTTATCATCCCAATACCTTTAACATCATTATCCCACAAAAATTGTTACTGCAGGTAAAATACTTATTAAACAACTTGGACATGAGAGAGAGAGAGAGAGAGAGAGAGGAGGAGAGAGAGAGAGAGAGAGAGAGAGAGAGAGAGAGAGAGAGAGAGAGAGGAGAGAGAATATGAATGTTATCCAAAATTTTCGCACCAGCACATAATTTTTCGCCCCTTCGTACCCATCCGGACCATCGTATCACCTTTTAGCTCATCTTCCATAAGACGACAACAACTTGGAGAACGACTTTTCGCAGCGGATACCCCATGAAGCACCGTTACGTGGAGTTATGCTAATCTCCAAAATGTCTGGAGGCATCATGTATCTTCTCCTCCCACATATGTTTCTTCTTCCTCATCATCATCCTTTTTCTTCTTCTCGATATCGAACAAAGTTGTTGTTTTTTCTTTTTCTTCTCGATATCGAATAGATATTATTCTACTTCTTCTTCCTGGTATAAATAGTATTCTTTTTCGTCTTTTTCTTCATATCATATAACGATTATTATTCTCCTCCTCCTTGATAATCATATAACGCTTCTCGCCCTCCTCCTAACCCTCCTCATTCTCATTTTTCTTATCACATAACGCTTTTTCTTTCTTTCCTTATTCTTCTTGGCATCACATAAAGCATCTTATTTTTCTTCATTTTCTTATTCTTCTTCTTGCTCTCACATACCGCTCTCCTCCTCCTTCTTCCTCTTTCCCTCCTCTTCCTCTTGTCATCTGACCCACTTATCTAATACACGGAGCAACATCTTAAGAAGGAAATGACAAGTTCTCGACGTGGCTAGATAGGGCGTGCGTGCGCACATACATACATACACACGCATACACACACACATGCACACATACATTCTGTTTAGTGTACGAATAGCTGAATACTGGAATTCCCTAACTGAAGAAGCAGTATATGCTGATTACATTCATAGTATTAAGGAGAGAATACGTAGTAATAAGAAAAAAATGAAACCGACTCGGTCATGGGGAGCTACGAGCATATGGCACATTCTCGAAAGCAAAATTAGGTAAATATGTGCATGCGTGTGTGAGAACACACACATAATATTCCCTTCAGAAACAAACAAGCAAATGCTGAGGCCCTAAATTTTCCTAAACCACATTTATATGAAAAAAAAAAGTTTCCTAACCCCTATCGAAGCAAAAAAAAAAAAAAAATTCCTCATCCTCTTATAATAAGTTCCCTGCCCTAGCTTAACCCAATCTCGCAGCCCTTAAAACGTACAAACACAATTGCCTCTATTTGAAGCTTTGTGTCACTAATAATCCCCAGTCGAATAAGTTGGAAACAGACTGGAGCTGGGTAATAAAGGACTATATGCCCTTCCTAACGTCCTGTGGTAGGCTCCAACACATGTTCGTTACCTCCCGACTCGAGTGCTCTACTCACTGCGCTACTGCGATCCCCATAAAACATAACTGCCACTGTGACCCCAAATTTACTAAAGATCTTTTATCACAACTCTAATTCCTGCCATTCATCTCTTGCAAGCACTTCCTCCGGGTATCATTTCCTGGGCATCAATGCTTTCGGTTATTTCCTGCCCAAGGTTGTATTTAGTGCGTCTCTTACTTTATAATGGATTTTGTCGGAGGAAAGGGATGAAATTTATGCTCTTTAAAAGCTAGGGAATGATGTGAAAAGGTAGTAGTAATGGCAGCAACAGCAGCATCAGTAGTAGTAGTAGTAGTAGTAGTAGTAGTAGTAGTAGTAGTAGTATACTCTGACCTATACAGATAAAATAAGATAAATAAATTATTAGAGATCAAACCCGAGCCGTATTGGAGAGAGAGAGAGAGAGAGAGAGAGAGAGAGAGAGAGAGAGAGAGAGAGAGAGAGAGAGAGAGAGAGAGAGAGAGCATCTTATATCTTATTTTTTAGAGATAAAAAAAAAAGCATACACAGCATGTATATTTTCAAAAACATTTAAAACCACCCGTAAAATATGGCTCAGTTAATTATATTCACAAACATTCAAGACAAATTCTTTAAGACAGTGATTTTCAACTAGTGGACCATGGCCCACATGCGATGTTCTCACAGGGCCATGGACATCTTTTGAACACATATTTAGAAAAAAATACAAATCCGAAAAAATAAATACTAAATAATGAAAAACAAAATCTGGAATACAGAATACAGGGGGGGGAAGGGAAAAAGTGGAACTAATAAAGTCTATTAAATCTGCTTTATAGCGAATTTATTTTCATTATTTCACAATTTTCAAGGGCAGTGGGCCTCGAACTTAGGGATGCCGAAACTGGGCCATGGGCACAAAAAAGTTGAAAACCACTGCGTTAAGACAATAATAAGAAGCTCAACATGCATCTTCAACGTCGATAAGTAATTGCTGTTAAATATCCACAACTGTTTGTCATAGACCTATGATGAGTAAAAGGTTTGAAATATATTTTTCTCCACTAGACACCTGAGTTATAAAATTAAACTATCATCAAATTAAACCATTTCCAAGACACATCAAATGTGACTTTCACAGATCAAGTAAAAAGAACACATGAATCCGAAGGGGAAAAATGATTACGGAATAGAAACCTTTATAAGAATGTGTTAAATCTTTTATATTTCATAAAAGTTTAAAAAAAAGTTTGATTTAGGCCTATGAATATTCGTTTCGTATGCTTTAAAAGGATCATACCACACAACTGAATATTATCTCAAACTACATGAAAAAAATAACATAGGCCTAAGAAACTTCAGAAAGCGCATACCTCACACCTGAAAATGTTATTTTCACTGTACATGAACACCATAGGCCTAACTGACTTCAGAAGTCAAGCCTGTTTTCGAATTTACATTAAACAGTCCATATTACTTGCAAAACTAAGCCTACTTCTATATGACGTTTCCTGGAACTACTTCCAGCATTGTTATAACGGTTTTCTTCTCAAACAAGAACCAGCTTATTGGGGGCATTCATTATTGTTAAAAAAAAATAATAAATCTACTTTTTATGTCACAATCAGTCCCAGTTCAAATGGGGGTGAACACAGACACGTTTAAGCTGGTAATGCCCCAAAGTGGGATCGAATCTGTGATTGTTAATCCATAGTCAGGTGCTCTACCACTGAGCTACCGCGACCCCCTGGTTGGTGCTAAGAATAAATGATGATTAGAAAACACAAAACCATTTAAGCTTCTCAAAGATAATGAAAAAGCTGTGTCCGAATAATAAAAGGATTTTCATCATTGAAAAAAATATAATATTAAAATACGTGTAAGAGGTATCCAGATTAGGCTATGGAGCAGAAACTAATTATTAGATGGTTAGTTGAACTTCACTAATATATTTTTATAGTAATATATTATATGTAAATATAAGTTTTGGCGAGAGTAAAAATATAATACAAATAGGCCTAGTAGAAACCAGAGTGTTATCAATAACAAAAAGGGTATAGCCCAAATAGGTTTATCACACAGACAAAGATGATATGTATCAGAAACTAGAATGTCAGCTGAATTTATTGAGATTCTCTTTGATAGTAAAATATTACAATATGCAAACATAAGATTTCATACAATATTAAACATTTAAACTACATATAGGATATATGGATTCAGCAAGGAAGATGCCGATCCTAAAATGTATTACTGTTCGTAAACAACTAAAATTACTCTTTTGTACCTAGTCAATGTGTGTGTATAACAAATAACTACTACTTATAAGAACTAATCTTATATATTGGAAAAACGATGCAAAAGACATTTAAAAAAAAAATTTCGCTCGAGATGGCTTGCAAGACCAACCCAAACATATGTTTGAACATGTCATGATTCAATCTGCGGCCGAAGTTAAAAAAAAAAAAAAAAAAATATATATATATATATATATATATATATATATATATATATATATATATATATATATATATATATATATATATATATATATATATATATATATATATATATATATATATATATATATATATATATATATATATATATATATATATATATATATATATATATATATATATATATATATATATATAATAATAATAATAATAATAATTTACAGTAGCTATTGTCTGTCTATTTTCAAATATATATGTTTTTACTAAAACCTAGGACCGATTTCTTAAACAGTGTAAACCCAGGATATCATATTGTTAGTTAGCTAGACACAAATGGATTTCATACATGCAACTGACACGGTTCTGTGTATGGTATCCTAGGTTTACACTGTTTAAGAAATCGTGCCCTAATCAGTGAATACTCAGTGAATACGTAACGCTAGGAACACAAATATGATTATACCCTAGAATTAGTTATCGAAAGTAGCTAGACGCAGACACTGTAAAAGCTAACTTGATGGATTGAAGTAAAACTATTTGTGTAAGCGAATTCAAAAATAAACAACCAGGAAACGGGGAGTTACGTTCAAGTAGTTCTTTTCTGAGACTTATATTAATTTGGTTAATTAGCACCATTTTATGTCGCAATTAGTCCATTTTCGAATGGGGGTGGATTCCAACATGTTGGAGCGGAGAGATTAAGATTGAGTTCCCTTCTTAACGCCCCGCGACGGGCTCAAACTCGCGTGAGTCACTTCCTGATTCACGCGATCTACCACACTGAGCTATTCCTGCCACCATACGTTAATTTGATAAATACAAATTAGTGATATATACACGAGGAAAAGAGCCATATAACATATACGAATGAAATATTTCCTTTTGTTGAATTAGAGAAGTACCTACCTCTACAGCCCACTTCCTTCCCCCGAGAATTTCAAATATGGTACAAAAACCGAGCCCTCCCTCATGTGCCCTGTGGGTATGGGTTAAGGAGGACAACATGGCCTTCTTTGTGGGTCACAGGCGGTCACTCACCTGCCCAAAGTTCCCTCCAATCCCATTACTGAGCACATACCCCACACTCTCAAATACCACCTAGCCTACCCACGTGTCTGTTTAGTCACATCCAGCCTTGCTCCCCCAGCACCAGACTATCTGTGTCCACTCATATTCGAATGAAGATTGACACATAAAACGGCAAGCAATAACATTATGTATTAGATAAATACAAACATAAGGAAAACAGGCATGTCGAGTACCATATACATGCATATACAATGACCGCTATTCCCCTAAGGGGGTGGTTGAGTCAAAGCACACAATCACCACGCATTAGGCATACCTCGATCACTCCTCATATTTATGTAGCATTCCTATTACTGACTCAGATAAGGCTTCAAATTTACTTAAAAATCTCTATCTCTTCCTTACATCAAGACAGGCATAGGGGGTCAGAACACAAGTTTTTAACCGAGTTCTCAACATAACAATTCAGATCTTACCAATCAATGTATCTCAGGAAAACTACCTGGTCACATCACGACTCTACACAATTCGACCTATTCGGTCGTGTCAAGGGTCAAACTAGTAAAGAGATGACCTATTATGCAGATATGGCCAAAAAAAAGGTGGATCATAAACGTGATGGAAATTCTAATGAAATACAGTACCATATGTTTAGGTCTTTTTTGCATGGTAATTTAATTATCAAGTTTAGAAAAAAAAATTGTTTTAGAGATTACATCAAAGTATGACCGAAAGCACACATATGTGTACTGAAAATGTTTTTTCCTTTTTTTTTTACTTTTTAGTAGTCTAGTTCACAGCTCATAAAAAAAATTGCTTGATATTAATACAATAAACATTCTGTTACATAAAGATACCAAATTACTCTTTTGTTTGTTATTCCAAATTTCACTGTAAATCCCCATTATGAGGGTTGATACACATAGGTTGGAGCTAGGGTATTAAGGCTGGGTGCCCTTCTTAACGGTGGGCTAGATTGCGGGTATGTCACTCTCCGAGTCGAGTGTTCTAACCACATATAAATTTCATAATTCAAATAATATACTTATTAAAATAAACAAGCAATAACATAGCCCACATTAATATAACAAACAACATACAAGATTTACAACAGCTTGAAAGTGATATAAATAAAATTATAACTGTTTGACCCATAAACAATCATGATTATCTGTCTCGTAGTCTAAAAAAAACAAGAAAAAAAAAGAAAAAAAACTGGTTTGGTTACTGCTTGAAGGGTCTAGCCTCGAAGAGAAAAATCTGGGGGTTCCAAATATGGTGAGAAATAAATAACATCCTAGACAAAGGTGGCTTCAATATCGGCTAAGTTCAAGCTGCTATTATTATTATTATTATTATTATTATTATTATTATTATTATTATTATTATTATTATTATTATTATTATTTTTATTATTATTATTATTATTATTATTATTATTATTAGTGGTGGTGGTGGTAGTAGTAGTAGTAGTAATAGCAGCAGTAGAAAGAATAATAATCCACACAAGTGTCGTTTTCAACACAAAGATAATTCAGTACACACACACACAAAAACACACACACACACACATAAATATATATATATATATATATATATATATATATATATATATATATATATATATATATATATATATATATATATATATATATATATATATATATATATATATATATATATATATATATATATATTATCCATTAAAGGCATTGGTGTTTCTTCAAAACCTTTATATATTTTGCAGTTTTCTCCGATATATATATATATATATATATATATATATATATATATATATATATATATATATATATATATATATATATATATATATATATATATATATATATATATGTTTGTTTTTGTTTGTTTCGGTTTTACGTCACGAACTCCCTTTTCAACTAAGGGCTAGGACGGTTGCCTTCTTGCAAAGGACTTGTTTGGGCAGATGTAATCGTTACCCTGAATGTATGCCCTTACTAACCTCAGTGACGGGGCGCGAACCCTCGACCTGCCGCCTCAGAGTCGCGGACGCTACCATTTTGCCACGGAGACTATATATATATATATATATATATATATATATATATATATATATATATATATATATATATATATATATATATATATATATATATATATGGTAGGAAAAACTCATTAAAGAAAACAACGAAATATGGAGTACTTATTAATTTCGTTACCTTATCTGGCCACCTTCTCAAAGTACAATGACGAAATTAATAAGTACTTCATATGTATTTTCGTTGTTTTCTTTAATGAGGCGAGATATTTGATTACGAGTTGATCAATTTGTTTATCTATATCCAAGACATTGTAGAAGTCAAAGATTCTCCGTTTACTTACAATTTGCTTTGTTTTGCTATTTCTTTAAAATTTATTTAGCCTAAAAACTGGCTACTTAAAATTCTAATATTTCTGAATATTTATATATGAAGGCCTTGCTGTAAATTATATCAAAATAAAAATGGTACTAAAATATACATAAAATCTAAAAAATTCAAACTAAGATAAAGAACATAATAAATTATTACAGCATAGAACAATGCAGTGCTGACCACTGACAAAAAGTAAATAGCCTAATTTAATTAAACGTGTAAACAAAGCAAGTTAATTTGTTTTAGATAAGTTAATAATATTTCTAACACTGTTTACTTAATAACTCTTATACTTAATAGCTTATATGGAGACCTTTTAAAATTTACCCTCATTACAGGCTTTTGCCTACCATTTTAGACTACGTTATCACTTCAGTGTTATATATATATATATATATATATATATATATATATATATATATATATATATATATATATATATATATATATATATATATATATATATATATATATATATATATATATATATATATATATATATAAGGGGATGAACATTAAGCATTTCGACTTACAACAGCCATCTGTGGGCATCAGCCTAACCCGATCCGTTATCACATGTCTCCTAAAGGTCACATAACCCAGCCAAGAAACAAGCTATCCCGTACTTGGTTATGCACGCTTCTCCCTCTCTCGTCTGCACGCATACACGCAAAGGTTCAAATGTTCACATACATTACACAATCGTTTGTAGTTCCGTGACATAGCTTTGATTACTACGGTTTCATTGCCTATACCTTTATATTATAATTCAATGTACAGTTCACAGTACGATTTCCTTTAAGCGCGGGAAAAAGATTTGATCCCAAAGAGTATCAGTTATGCCTGATTAGAAATAGCTCTAGTGACCTTAATTCCAGCATCAAGAGTTAAACTTCAATAGAGACTAAACGAAATTACATTTAAAGCAAATATATTTCATACTTTTTTGGTTAGAGAGTTAGCAATGTGCTACACAGACAATGGTTGTTTTCCAGTCTGTTATGATTTTTTTTTTTTGCCAGTTATTATTAATCCCCATTCGAATGGAAGTGAAAATACAGGTGGGAGCTGGGGAATTAGTGTTAGATGCCCTTCCCAAGACCCTGCAGTGAGTTTGAGAACGGGTACAAAATGAGTAGGTAGTTTATCATAATGTACTGGTAAATACCGTAATTAAACAAATGTTCGCCAGATTTTCAGCATTGAAAATAACAAAATACTCAAAAGAATACGTGGATAAAACCAGTGTAAAAATATAAATACATATAAATACAGCTACAACCACTCCAGTATAGCCAATCGTAAGAAGAGGCCAAATTAGGATTTCACTGGTTCTGGTTCTGGTTTTACGTCACGGACTCCCTTATCAACCAAGGGCTAGGACGGTTGCCTTCTTGCGAAGGACTTGTTTTGGCAAATGTAATCCTTACGCTGAGTGCATGCCTTTGCTAACCTCAGACCGTGACGGGGCGCGAACCCTCGACCTGACGCCTCAGAGTCGGAGACGCTACCGACTGAGCCACGGCGACTACCCAAATTAGGATTCTACTAATGATTGTATAAAAAGTTTGGTATTTAATGAACTGCCACAGTCGGGTAGTTCAAGTTTCAAAACGATAGGTTAGAACCCAATCCTTAAAAAAAATAATTTTGTATAAATTTCCCGAATGTTATACAAACTAATTATAGAATAATAAAATTTGTGGATCAATGTTTACTTTCACGTCCCGCGTGGAGAAGAAATCTCATAAACTTTTTCATAAAATTCGGATATTTGGTTACATTGATTAGGTTAGTTAAACCCCAGCTAAATGAAACGTGTTGACGATTGCATTTTCATATCATTTGTTAGGGTGTGAAAGTAAACATTTACCACTTACGTTAACTGTAGGGTGTCCACAAAGTCTGGGTACATAGGAAATTTATTATGTAGACCTATTCAGTTGAGTTCACCTGAATTTTGTAAAGCGCATCAAATTATGCATTGAAAATGATGGAAATCATATTAAAAATATTATTTATTAACATTAGATTTAAATAAAATAGTTTTGTTTTAAAAGTATGTGTTAATCTCCTGTATACCCAGACTTCGTCTGGGTACACAGGAGATTAACACATACTTTAAAAACAAAACAATTTTATTTGAATCTAATGTTAATAAATAATATTTTCAATAAGATTTCCATCATTTTCAATGCATAATTTGATGCGCTTTACAAAATTCAGGTGAACTCAACTGAATAGGTCTACATAGTGAAGTTTCCCATGTACCCAGACTTTGTGGACACCCTGTACAATTCAGTACATTTTTTTGACAAATTTTAACTCTTTCTCCACAGCTATCTTGGCCGTATCCCAGTTCCCAGTGTTCACTTTATACGCCCAAAAACTTTGTGTCCCAGCAGACCGTCTTGCCTGTTCTTCGCCATGGGCCTACGAAACAGTTCCTGGCCTCGCTCTGACTGAGCTATTCGCAAATGAAACACGCCCTTCGGATACCAGGTCACAATGTGCTAATATGTGCATGCAAGAAAAGGAATTCATATGCAGGTGGGTAACTTAGGATACGTGTTTTATACAATGTTTGTCCTCACATCTGTATACAAGTGCTGCATTAAAGCAAATGAATATTTGTTTGACGTATCGGACATAACAGAAATAAGCAAATTCTTGAGCAGCATATTGTTTTTTTCTAGAGAGAGAAAACAAACCAGACGTTCGAACGCTACAGCTTTTGTTTAATAAATACATAATTTGGCATAACTTTTGATAATGATCGTACGCACGTTACAATTAATATTGTCGTACTCTTGATTCTATAGTTAACATACATTTCAGCTACATATTTAACTGTCTTATATCAAACATTTTTCTATTATGATAAATGTATCTTCAGAGGACATAGGAAAATAGCACATGTGCTCTACCTCTAGTATTATTGAATACAATTAATGTAATATATCCTTTGTGGATATCATATAATGCATTTGTTCAAACTTTATTGTTGTTGTATATTGTCATTTTTTAAGTATTTTTATTTGGAATATTTTGCAAACATACACTAAAGTTTTAATAATTCTTCCCTAAACTAAGAAATGTATAATATAATAAGAGTATGAATACTTATTGCATCATAATATCTTACGATACAAGAGTGTTCACAGATCAATTGTCATTTCATTAAGGATTTATGCATTCCGTAATATAACATTTCTTCCTCATTGTTCCCAGATCTGCTGCATTCAACTCCGCCCGAAAAGCTTGTACATTATCCCAAATAGATCGCAAACTGGCAGGAAGCAAACAGTTACTGGAACTCAGTGAAAAAGTGGATTATCTAGAGGTTTCCTGTCTCCCTAAACCGGCCAAATTGTGCAAATTCCGAAGCAACTTGGGAATCATTCTGAAAACTGTCGATGCTGCCTATCGAAATGTTGCGTCACTTGAAGAATGCAAAAGCCGGTAAGCACAGATAACACAAGGAAGTCGAATCCTCTTCCCCATTTCGAAACAATTGGCCTTAGACAATGAAAGTATATTCCTGTTTTCCACCTCTTTTTTTGTGCTGTTACTATGCTATTATTTACTGATGCGTTTATATCATGACTGCATATTTTGAAGTTTGTTTTTTCATTCTCTCTATATAAACATTTTTGTGTTTACGAATCTATTTTTATCATTTAAGGCAATTATCTCTAATGTTCTATTCCCCGGTCCTATATACATTAGACCTGATAGAGAAACTGCCTATACTGCACATATATTAACCGTATAGAAACCATCGCAGCCTACATTCCCAGCTTCAACCTGAACCCGCCCCATTATGGGTATGAATAGAGACACATAAAACGTCAAACACATATAGTAATCGTAATAACCTCTGCTTAAAAGATGACTAATCTTCCCAATTTCTTTTCAGATGTGAAAATTCCGACTTCACCTGTTACTCCTACGATTTCAATTCTACCGGTGAAAATATTTGCCGTGTGTCCCACCATTCCTCTGCCACTCTGGCCCATATTCAGGAACCTTACATGGTATTTAAAAATGCCACTACATACGAAATGGAGCCCTGCTTCCAGGTAACTCTCCAGAGAAGGTAGATTTTTCTTTTCTCTCCTGTCAAGTTTAGGCTGTGAGTCATGTCTTCCAATCATATACGTGAGGTATAAAAGCCATGCTCGTAGTCATCTGGATTATTATTATTATTATTATTATTATTATTATTATTATTATTATTATTAACTCATTTAATACATGCAGCATTTACTTATTTATTTATTTATTTGTTTGTTTTTTGTTTCATAGCTATATTTATTCACTTAGTATTTTTATATAGTCTTTATTTGTAGTTAGATATTACCTATATATTTATTAAATGTTTATTTTTTTTTTGCTGCATATATACATACATGTATATATATATATATATATATATATATATATATATATATATATATATATATATATATATATATATATATATATATATATATATATATATATATATATATATATATATATATATATATATATATATATATATATATATATATATATATATATATATATATATATATATTTATTTATTTTGTTGATATGACCTAGTAAATTAAAGCCCACAGTAATAAATATATTTCACAACCTATTCTCTTTTAAATAATTACAAAAGTTGAAATCTTATTTTATTTATTTATTTATCTATTAATTTAATTGTTTATTTATTTAGAAATATTCTGGACCACAATAATTTCCATCTAAAAAAATTAATGACGTTATAGGTTAATGTTATTTTTGTTTAAGCCTTAATCCAAATTTAAACATTGTTGTAGTTCCAGCATAAAGAGTATCAGGAATTTTATTCCGTAATTAATTCTGAGCATCTAGAGACACACCTAATTATACAAAGAAAGATTATTTTTTGGCAGGTTGGTCATATAGCCTGCAAATGCAGTCTGATCATCACGAATTAAACCTTACCCTGTTTATTTATTGTCTATCTCAGTTTCTTAGCTAATTTATCTCTGTATTCTTCTTAAGGTCTCCCTGGAGTGCAAGGGAGCCGAAATGTTGGCTAAAATCTCCACTTCCACTGTGTTTGATGGCAAAGTGTACGTCAAGGATAAACCCAACAGCTGTGTGAAGGATATTCGCAATGCCATTGACTTTGAAATCGTCCTTCCATACAATGATATCAACTGTGATGTTGTCCAAGAAGGACCAGGCAATTTTTCTTCTAATATTGTCATTCAGGTAAGTGTGTCACAGTGCCTGGACATGATTTTGTTCAAAGAGAGAATATTATTTGAGCCAAAAGGACTTCTCTTCATGGAGTAGGCCAATTGCCATGGAAGTAGACGTGTTCATTTTTGAGGAAGCGCAACATGTACTAAACAGGATTATTTACGTACCAGTAACAGATACCTGGTTTATGATATAAAATGGGCCTAATTGACACTTGAAGCGTGTTTATGTGTACTAGGGGGTGATCAGATTCCCTTTAGCAGAAATTCTCTAAAAAGAATACGAATACATTTTAAGTATTCTTACATTATATTAAATAGTAATGCTTAATACTTGTTTCTTATTCCAATACAATTATAGTCTAATTTTCATGCTTATCACTATCTAAAATAATTAAATTATAATTTTTGCCATTTATCACAGCATCACGACACGATTGTGACCTCGGCTGACCTGGGTTTGGCTCTCCACTGTAAGTATGAATTGTATAACAAAACGGTGTCCAATTCCCTGACGTCCAGCCAATCAGAGGGCAAAATCGGCACAATTGGCCTGAGAGTTAATGATAATGTCAATAAAACTGTGATAATTCAAGGGGAGGTTGTTAAATCACCTAATGTAATCATGCGAGTAACTGACCCTAGAGGCACCGACATCACCTCAGCTCAGGTAAGTCTCCTCAACTGTGCAAAATGATACTATCGTTAAGAATTTGCCATATGAACGTCCTATGAAAAGTTATTGAACTTTATAAACTTTATGAAGACTATGAATATCTTAAAGTATCCAACAGTAGTAGTTATTTTTTGTGAAAGCACATGCTGTAGAGATATATGTAATTCCTACAAGGTCAAAGATATTATATCTTCCTCAGGTTGGTGACAATCTAGCACTGCGTTTCGAAATTACTGATATCGACAGCCCATATGAAATTTTTGTCCGTGACGTGGTAGCTATGGATGGACAAGACTCCTCTGAAATCTTGTTAATTGATAGTCAGGGATGTCCTACTGATCCCACCATCATGCAATCTATCATTCAGGTAGTTTTAATTTCAGCTAGCATTTGTTTTATACTGATGACTTACTTTGGTTCCCGAGATATTAAACTTGAATTTTATCAGTGAGTATATTTATTTGATAACTGATCTCTTTTTCTTCTTTATATTTTCTCATAGGTTAAGGGTGGTTTCATCCTTCATGCGCCTTTCCAAGCTTTCAAGTTCCCTGCGTCTGATATAGTTCAATTCCGTGCACTGGTAACACCTTGCCACCCTGAATGTGAACCCATTAAGTGCACCGTTCGAAGTTTCGATAGCGTTGGTCGCAGTGAACATTCCTATGGTAGAAAGAAGAGAGAGGTAGGAGACACATTTTCTTCGTAACGATGCTCATTCTTAACAAACTAAAATGAACACGTGACAACTCTTACTGAAAGTGACAGCAAATTATATTGATATATCCATCTTCTGTGACAGACAGTTTTAATTATTATTATTATTATTATTGTTATTATTATTATTATTTTTATTATTATTATCATTATTATTATTATTATAACTGAGTAACTGATGCCTTTTTTCATCTCTTTTTAACCCAACTAGGTAAAAGAAGACAAAGATATCGTTCTAGCACAGTCTGTACGAATTACGGACAAATTCCAGTTCGCTAAAGCTCACCAAGATGACGTCGATGTTGATGCTGCTCAAGGTAACTGTTCCTCCTTCACAGGCGTTGTGGTTGCCAGCGCTCTCTTCTTAGTTGCTCAACTGGTACTCCTGATGGCCTGGAGTTACTTGTGGCATAAGAAAAGAGCCACCAAGGAAATTGATCCAACGCCTCCTTCGCATTACTTTGGCACTACATCTTCTAGGACTTCTGCAACGACTTACCTTTCTAATTAAGGCACTGTGCCTCTCTAATTAAGGCACTGCCTCTCATTGCTATTTGTGAATACAAAGAACGCAATTTGAAAACCTTTTATATACAGTTGTGTTTATATCGAATGGGTTTTCTATACGTAGTTATATGATTGACATTCTATATTTCCATGTCTCTTGGGCATGAATCATTGTATGACATGACTACAAGTTCGTAGAGTTTATTTTAAATGTGAATTGCGGCTGACAATCATTTTTAGCACACCAAAATATGGGCATATCTATTTACAGAAGTTGTAGCTTTACAATGGGCATATTTTTTCCAGACATTTGTTACAACAGAAGCCACTCCATATTGCATTAAATAGTAATCATTTGTTTTTGGAGATTAATGATTAGTAATGCAATATTTAAATATGTCTGTGCGGGAATATTATGTTATATGATTTGAATAATCAATTAATATGTATGTACTGTTTTTACTCTTTATATATATATATATATATATATATATATATATATATATATATATATATATATATATATATATATATATATATATATATATATATATATACTGCATCTTTAGACTATGTACTTTATGAGTGTTGTTTAATTCTATCTTATATTTTATATTTTAATTATGCATCTCAGAAGTAGAAAAGAAAACAAATTAACTAAAGCAAGTTTTCCAAACTTGCAGTAAGAATAAAATAGGGATTATTTTTTTTTATATGAAAGTTTAAGTTTATCATGATTATTTTACACAGAAGTATATGCAATTTCCTTTTACGAATTTTCCTAATGAGATTAAGAAGCTAAAAAGGGTACTTATTAACACTGAGAAAACACTCATTCTTTTTTCATATTTAAAAGTTAGATTCTAAGCAACTTTTTCTTGTAGTTTAATATTTTTTTTTTTCACATGTGCCATTTTGCATTCGTTATTTATTTTCATTTGTAAAATCTTATAGACTTCTTGGACACAACTTGAAGTTATTGTTAATTATTGTAATATTTTTTTTTTATTTAGTAATTTATTGGTATTATAAGTTTCTCTGCTATGGACCAATGTGCATATCATGAGGTGAGTTATATCATCCTTGTTTACCCAATTTTGTCATTTATTGTCATTTTTTCAGCTCCTGCACTGTACAGTTATCAACTTAAAGTTGGCTTATCCCCCTCTCCCAAGCAGATTCGCTAAGCAAGAATATGTGTGCTGGAATGTTCAAAGTTCTCGATAAATATGAGAAGGTGACTATCATTCGTTTGTCGTCTGGATTATAGATGAACGAAGATTGTTGCTCTCACTCTCTGGAATCTAATTTCGTTGGTATTTTCATGGTGATTGTTAATTGTTAGACTTCGATGCTATTGGTCAACAAAACTTGTTTTGCTCCAGCTGATTGGAATCTCTATTCTTTTGGTGATTTTGTTAAGCTGGTCTTGTTGAATTAGCAATCTCTCCTCTTGGGTATATTTTGGGCATTTTTGGGAATATGTTTTACAATTTATGTATTACGGGCATTTTTAGGTTAAGGGTCTTCATTCTCTTATTTAATTTATTATTATATTATTTTTGTGCTCCATTTGAAAGGTAGTTATTTATTATTTCATATTACGCATATCTATTTTTAACTATTTCTGAATGAATGTGAACAGATATATGAGTAAATAAAAATAGTATTGTTATGATGCTATGTTCTTTATTTGCCCTTTCTTAACCTTAAGCAATAATATTGACAGTAATAAATAATAATGATAAAGATCCACTGCATATATTTCTTGCTGTATTGATATAAAAGCAGCAAGGAACATATGCTGAAGGTCAGTTCTTTAAATGTTCCAATACCTCCCCGTAGGAGAATTTCACACTGCAGTATATGCTCTCTTAGAAAGAAATTATTTTGAAACATCATATCTGGAATCTAAAGTAAAGTATTCATTACTCTCTGATTCTGCACCATTTTTATACGTACCGTACTATATCTGGAACGGCTGGGAGATAGAAGGAATTAGAGTTGTAAAAGTCAATCCGTGTCTAAGATATTTCTTTACATTTTATGTGTCACTATTAGTGCTCATTAAGGGTGGACACAGATGAGATGAAGCTGGGGATATAAGGCTGGATGCACTTCCAATCATCCCGCCATGGGATCGAATGCAGGTCCATCAACCCTCCCCCCAAGATCAACAAGGAAAACTTATTAAGAAGTTGCAAGCAATGTCGACAAGAGGTGGACATGTCTTGGCATGGATCCAAACTTACTTAGAAGGATGGAAACAGAGGGATAAAGTAAGAAACTCAGTGTCTGAATGGGGAAGAGTTAGTAGTGGAGTTCCACAGGGTTCAGTTTTAGGGCCACTTTTGTTCCTTGTATATGTATATGACCTACCAGAGTCTGTAAATTCATTCATGAATATGTTTGCAGATGATGCAAAGATTGTGAAGAAAGTAAAAAACGAGAACAATGGTAGAGAACTTCAGGAGGATCTAAATAATCTGCATGAGTGGTCAGAAAAGTGGCTAATGAAATTCAATACTTCAAAATGTAAGGTAATGAGAATGGGTACAAGTGCAAGAAGGCCCAAGCTTGACTGCTCAATGGCAGGCATCGAAATTCAAGAGACAGAGAATGAGATCTAGGAGTAAACATACTGGGCGATTTGTCTCCAGAAATGCATATAAATGGCATAGTAAGGGCAGCAAATGCTTTCTTAACAAATGTAAGGGTAGCCCTCAGGTACATGGACAAGGAAGTATTCAGAAATATATATGAAAACTATGTGAAGCCAAAGCTTGAATATGCAGCCCTCTCTTGGAATTCACACTTAAAAAAAAAATGTAGTTAAGCTGAAAAAGTTCAAAGACATGCCACGAAACTGGTGCCAGAAATACGCAATCTCAGTTATGAGGAGAGGCTGAGGGAATTAGACTTACCATCACTCGAAGCTAGAAGATTGAGGGGGATATAAGAACATAAGAATAGGGGACACTGCAACATGCTTACTGGAACACACGAGGCAGCTCCATTTTTAATGATATTTTCAGCATGTCTAACCTATTCTATTCTACTCTACTTATTTATTATATTTTTCTTTTTATGATTTTTCTAATAAGCACTAACCTATTCATACCCACCCTACCTCTGTCATATGTCTATCTAATCTACATTTGAAGGTGTCTAAGGTATTGGCATTTACTATCCTACTAGGAAGCCTGTTCCATGCATCAGCTACTCTATTACCAAACCAATTTTTACCAATTTCCCTTCTGAACCTAAATTTATCAAGCTTAAATCCATTATTACGAGTTCTGGTTTGATCATGAATTTTTAAAACTTTATTAATATCTCCCTTGTTAAACCCTTTAAACCATTTATATACTTCAATCATATCCCCCCTAACTCTTCGCCTCTCTAGAGAATGTAGATTAAGTTTTTTTAATCTGTCCTCATATGGTAGATTTCTGATATTGTGTATCATCTTGGTCATTCTTCGCTGCACTCTCTCCAAGGATTCAATTTCCATCCTATAATAGGGTGACCAGAATTGCACAGCATAATCTAAATGAGGCCTAACTAATGCAAGATAGAGCTGCAAAAATAACTTTTTCCGTCCTATTGCTAACACTTCTTGAGATAAATCCTAAAATTCTGTTTGCTTTATTTCTGACTGCTGTGCATTGCTCTCTTGGCTTAAGATTACTACTCACAAGAACTCCCAAATCCCTTTCACACTGAGAACTCATGATTTCATGGTTATTTAGCTTATAAGTCGTATAGTCTTTTATAGTACCCATTTTAACTACTTTACATATTTCAACATTAAATTCCATTTGCCATTTGTCCGGCCATTCAGATAATCTATTTAGATCTTCCTGTAAAGCATGAATGTCTTCTTTTCCACTTATAATTCTACCTATTTTAGTGTCGTCTGCGAATTTACTTAGGTTACTACTGATATCCGAATCCAGATCATTTAGATATACGATGAATAATAGGGGACCCAGTACCGAGCCTTGTGGTACCCCGCTAGTAACCGAGCCCCACTTCGATTTCTCTCCATTTATGCAAACCCTCTGCTTTCTGTCTTTTAACCATTGTTTGATCCATCTGAGAACAGCTCCTCCTATACCATGAGCTTCAAGCTTTTTAACTAATCTTTTGTGAGGAACTCTATCAAAAGCTTTGCTAAAATCTAGATATATTGTATCATATTCTTTGCCACAATCTACTACCTCGTAAACTTCTGAATAAAAAGACAGTAAGTGTTTAAATTTCTTCATCGTTACGACAGAGTGGATAGGGATCGATATTTTGATATGGCTGGCACTAGAACTAGAGGTCATAGTTTGAAGCTTCGTAAGATAACTTCTTTGTAGGATATAAGGAAGTACTTTTTTAGTGTAAAAAGTAGTTGATTATTGGAATTCGCTAAGCGAGGAAGTAGTTAATGCTATCCCAATCCATAGTTTTAAGGACAAGTGGAATCGACCTAAAAATGGGGAGTTACGAGCATAGGGTTCTTTTTCATAATCACAATTAGGTAATTTTATATATATATATATATATATATATATATATATATATATATATATATATATATATATATATATATATATATATATATATAATGGCTCAGCTTTGGAATGCAAGAAAAAAGTTATGTGATCAACTGAAACATTTAAAATGATTCGGTTTTACGTCTCGAACTCCCTTTTTCATAGAAGTAAGGGCTAGGACGGATGCCTTCTTGCGAAGGACTTGTTTTGGCATGTGTAATCGTTACCCTGAGTGTATGCCCTTACTAACCTCAGTCCGTGACGGGGCGCGAACCTTCGACCTGCCGAGACAGAGTCGCGGACGCTGCCATTTAGCCACGGAGACTACCACTGAAACATTTAAAATATACTACAATAATAGGAAGCCGTCCTAAAGGCTGTCTTCTCACACCCGTCAATAGAAATTCAAAGAGCGGGAAAGTTGTATTTACAATGAAGAGCGTGGATGGAACTGTTAATTGAATAATTCATTTATGTTTTGTCTTAAGCGTAAATTTATTACATTTATACTCAACGCAACGGCCGTAATTGGCTTGCAAGGGGGTGACTGAGCCAAAACACCCATGTATTTGCCAGAGATCAATATTGCCTCCAAACTTCTTGGCTCCTTGCTAATATATGGTCACTACGATCCCTCATCCCCACACTGCCTAGGTCATTCACAGGGCAATTGGGCAAATATCATCTACTGTGACGCCCGACAGGCGGTGCTGGTTTATCCCCACCGCTGCATAATAGGGCAATCGTGAATTCAACATTATATTTGATTCGGACAAAAAGTGGTTTGTTGAATTATTTTCTTTGTTAAACGTTCATATTAATAGTCGTATCCGTTGAAAATGGACCAATTTGGCGTTACATCTTTAATCATATTAAGTGATAATTGTTTGATTATTGAATGGCAGTGCCTTGGCACTAGCCCTATAGCTTTCTTGTTATGCGTTTTTTCCCACAGGTGGGGAACAAAGATAGCACGTGTTCCCGTGTACTGTGAAAGTCGATAAGATGGTGCTGACCTAGGGGACAAAATCTTGCCAGAAAACAGGGTATTGTAGAGTATCAACAGCAGAGAATGTTAATTTTACCAATTGCCAAGACAGTAGTTTTACCAATAACTAGTAAAATACACTAGTCATCCAACAAAAGCTTGAACCCAAAGTTTTTTGCACTAGTACTTCAAGTTAATGGTCAATATTAACTTTTGCACCCTAAACAGTAGAGTGAATGTACAAAGCACAGAAAAAAATAATTTCTAGCAACTAATAACGCAGTAATTTCAGTTTAAGATCTTAACTGGAGATGCACTGGCCTAACCAACATACCCTAATATTTCAATAAATTTCATGAAGTTTTACTTAATTAGGGGCGTGACAGTAAACATTTACCAAAATTCACATTACTGTAGGTTGTAATTGGACTTATATTTTTTCTATAGCTATTTTTTCAGATTCCCTTCGACATAATGTTTTCTTAGTGCCCGGGCCTTTATTGATGAGGGCAATTTTCTTGCTTGTCCCGGTGTTACAAAATAATAATCCTTTCAGAGGATATCCAGAAGAGAAATGAGTGGGAAAAGGATGAAGAAGATAAAGAAGCCTCTCCAGTGGAACTGAAGATTGGTAGTATGGAAGATAAGATAGTTGCTAGAAATCTGCAGAAGAACTTTAGGTATTCAGAAGTACCAAGTGAAAAGGAACAGATCTTTTCTTATGACAAAGCTTTTTGTGACCATATGTTCTTACGCGAAGAAGATGAAGCATGCAACACGACCCCGAATGAGTTAATATCAATCAGGAAGAGCCACACGAGTGGAGACGTTAAAGAAATAAGATTGAAGCAGGTTAAAGAGAAAGTTCAATTTAAAAGAGAGAAAAAGATCTTTTATCAAGATCAAGAGGTAGTTATTTAAGTCATGAATAACACCACAGACACACCTGTCTTTACAAAGCAATATAGAGACACTATCAGAAATAAGATATTCTTAAATAATCAAGAACACCACATACAAAACAATCTTACCCACGCAATGTAAACAAGGCTAAGAAAATGCCTGATACAAAGTAAGTCTTATCACTGGAAGGTGAACGGCTACCTACAGATTTGAATATTCGAAGAGATTGTTATATGCAAGGATGTATTCCAGGTAACTGTTAGGATACAAAAAAGCAAAGAAGAAAATAATGTAAAGGCAGTCAGTATTAAAAAAAAAAAACTTTTGATTAGAAGAGAAGGGTATCGAAAAGTGAGACATCAGAAAATGTCAATGTACTTGAGGATGTAAAAGTGATGGATAAAAGCAAAGATATCATCTCAGAAGATATTGATAAGATAGCTGAATGTGAGAATAATAAACAAAAAGAAACCTCTCCACTCGAATTTACCGAGGTTAATGTAAAAATTCTGCTAGACCCTGTTAATCATTAGATGAACTTTGCATATTCTAAAATACTACCTGAAATTGAGCAGATCCTTACTAACATTGCAGCTGTGTATGTATCTTCACAAGCATAGAAGTGAATTCCAAGTTTGAATATGTTAAAACATTGCAAACAATGAAGAAATTAATTCCAAATCTGAACATATTAAAACATCTGCCAAGTGTTAGCCTTAGGATGCTAAACCAGATTCCTCTAAGAGAGTATTGATCAAGGGTATGCATCAGGAAATTCTTCCTCAGATACATCTGCTGATAATTATGATAAGCGTATCAGCGATTGCAAGTTCATCAAACCCCTTTCTAGAGCGAGTGCGATGTCAGAAAATTGTCATAGAAATATAAGAATAAACTGGATAATGAAAAGCACTCCAAGACCCAATTCCTTATCGTGAATAGAATAAGACAGCAGCCATTATTTAACATCTTGCAGTGCCAAAAGCTGCTCTTATGAGCCTATGAGAGAAAGAATATCAAAGTTTGACAACTCGGATATACTTAGGGTGAAGAGAAAGAAACGTACTTTAAGACAAAAGCCCATACATGATCATAATGACTTGTATGAGTCCGTTCCCATAGAGGACACTAATAATGAATATCAATTGCCAGCGGACATAATGCCCATTTGGAGAAAAAATATCAAACAAATAAATCATCTGCTGGTTCCAGGTATCCCTTTGAAAATTCCACCAATGAAAATTTTACGAATATGTCTGAATTTCTTGTATATAACAATGCCAAGCCAAGTTTGCACTTCCTCATAAAGACCCACAGATGGGAGAAAGAAGAAGATAATATAATTGCAGGAAGTAATACAGTAAAGAGACATTCAGTTACAGACACTCTCCAACTTACGATTGAGTTAGGTTCCAGAAGTCCGTTCGTAAGTAGAATTGTTTGTAAGTTGTGCTTAGGTTAAAAAAAGTATTGTACAGTACATACATATGCAGTATTGTATAATACTTAGGCTAAAGACACTTCACTACTACATAAAACGTAAAGTACACAGTATTAATGAATTTTAATACAGTAATAATACAAAACTACAGTAATACATACATTAATACATGGGTAGATAATGGGTAGTTTTTTGTTCATATCTGTGAATGTTCTCAAGTAGGGGAGCTTTTGTATACCAAAGAAAGGGGATCAGGTGGGGGACAGTCAGAATCTCGAGATTTCTAATATAATGGCTGATATAAGCAGCCAGCGGGGTTAATATCGTTGCAACAGCAGCAGACAATATTTTACAAGAAAGATGCAAGACTAAAAAAAATTCTCATACAGTGAATGTAAAAACACAAGCAGTTAGTACTATGACCAACTCGACTCGTCTCTACGTTCAGTTGGATCAAGAAATTGCAATAACCTCAAAATAGAACATCTGGCAGAAAGTTCATCAAAAGGCAAAGGTAAATAATATATATATATTTTTTTATCACTGGTATCTAGGCATCTCGTTAACATAAGGAGACATTATATACAGTATTTGGTGTAAATATACTTATAGAAAATTACTGTGGAAGTTGAAAAATTATAAAAGCATCTCTATTTATTCAAACTTACTATATTTTGTTATAATAGTTTATATAATGTTATGGGTGTTTTTTATGACAAAATACCAATGAAAGGTTCTCAGGCAACTGACCTCCACAGGACAACTTCCCCCACTGGACAGTGTCCCCAGATATTTTCTTTTCCAAATTGTATTTCTGAAAATATAATGCCTACAGTGTAATCTCTAATTTAACTTAACCTAACCTAAATCTTTTTAAAGGACAATTCTTCTTATGGGAGAAGCAATGGGGAACTTAGCCAGTGGCAGTTGCCCGAGGTACCTTGCATGAAGGGTAGTTCTCCTGATACCCTATTTGAAGGGGTGAGCATGAGCAGAGTATATTAATGCTCTACTGCATCCCCATTTCGTCAGGTGTAGCACCCAGCATGTTATGGAGTCCTATTAAAAAATATGTTTTCATTTTTCTTATTTTTAACTAGAATAAACTTCAAATGAAAGAAATCATATCCATCCATTTTAGTAAAACTTCTTAGGAAACCTCATTTGCATTGTAGCATGGCTCAGCTCCTTGCATAAATGTATGAAATATCAATACAAGAAAGGTAAGAGACACTTATCATATAAATATAAAACCTCTTAAGGGGGGGACAGCAATACCTCAGCTGTATTCCCTGCATGTCATAAAAGTTGACTAAATGGGGCAAAGCATGGCACCGAGAGTCCAATCCTTTCTATTTTCCTCCCACAAAGAGTCAAGATTTTGCTTTTACTCAGCCACCCCCTTATAAGAGGTAATGTGACTTTTGTATATGGACAGATAGATAAATACAAAATTCCCCTGAGGAGAGATAATAATACCTCAACTGTGTTCCTGTGCATTTTGTAAAAGTCGACTAAATGGCGCAAAGCAAGAGAACTGGGAATTCCCCCTATTGTATTTTCTTCCAACAAAGAGTTCTCATTTGTTTTTTGACTCAGCCACCCCGTTTATGAGGGGGATTATGTCTTGTGTATATAGATATAGGTTAATGTAGAATCCCCATTATGGGGGGGAAGCAAGAATACCACTTCCATTTTCCCTGCCTTTTGTAAAAGTTGACTAAGTAGGACAGAGTGAGGGCACTGGGAATCCCCCCTTTTATATTTTTCTCCCACAGGGAGTAGAGGGTTTTGACTTTGACTCGGCCACCCCCTTCCTTATAAGGGGAATTATGGCTTTTGTTTATAGATAGATAAATACAACTAGTGATAGGCACTTACACTGACAAAAAATTTATGGTTTGTACTCTTTATATAACCAGGAGGCAGCAGTTGCTCAGTGGTAGAGCATTCAAGTTGAGATTGTCAAGCCTTACTAACACGGGTTCGATGCCATCGTTGGGCGTTACAAAGGGTATCTGGCCTTTGTGGCACATAAAGCGGTAAAGAAATAATTATTTGTATATCCGTCAGTAAAGTTAATGTTGTGCATTTAATAGCAAGTCCAAGCTGCAAGTTCTCCTGTATACATTGACTCCTCTTATTAGACTATATCACAGAGGCACCACTGCTCTTGCAAATACATGCATGTATTAACTCCTCATAGCAAAGTAGATCACTGTGGAACCATTGCTCAAGCTGATATATTCATGTTCCAGTGTTATTTATTGTAATGTAATTGGGCTTAGCCATTTCACAAATTTGTAACAGTGCAGAAATTATAGAAAATACTGATGATAAGCCCTGCTTTCTTACTACAGGACTATTATTTCAAATATTAGTTTAATCTTCCAGTACCAGTCTTTTAGTACACTCATAAATTTGGTATTCAGATTTGTACATGAAATTTCTCAATAATTATCAAGCACTGTACTGTATATTGTTATTTTTTATTGCATTAGATTTACCTTTTGTTTTATTTCATGTACTTCTTTCTAATAGCTAGTATATAGTTTCCAATACAGTTGTCGTTAGCCATATTATGTGGCTATTAATCCTCAGTTGAATGGGGGTGGTCACAGACAGGTCGGATTTTGGGAGATAAGGCATGCTCTTCCTGACACCCCTCGGTGAGCTTGATTGCGCGTTTGTCACTTACCAAGTCGAATAGTGGGCCTTATATATTTCTATTTTCAACATGACACCATATACAAATGGAAGCTTCAGAGTGGCTGCAACTGAACATAAATTGGGAAGGAGTAGGCAGCTGCTGTGCAGAAAAAAAAAATCGTTTAAGGTTGAGATTGCCGAGCCCTTGTAACTTTATCTCTCTATTTCATCTCTTGTAATGTGCAGGGTTGTTGCTGATAATGTCTCCTAAGCAGCATGGCTGAACATTTCAGAGTTCTTAAGGAAGGCCATTGCCGATTCAGAACTTCTACAGAGCTCTCAGGGGATGTAGGTAGTGTTTGTGGCATATGTGGTGTTAAGCAGTGCTCTCTCTCCTAAAGTGTTTTTGGGTTTCTCTCAGTGTATCCAGATAAAAGGAATCTTTGATCAATGACTGCTGAAGTCATTTCTCGGTGCAGAAAAAAATTGTTGGTGTGTGATGCGTTGAGAGATAGGTAGTTGCCAAAATGACCCAAGCTTTTCCAAAGTTCTCATGTCTCGTGAGGAGCAAGGGTAGGTTCACAAATGATGTCTTCTGTCTCCCCCCACCACAAGGGATATATACTTTTTATGTTATGTGGTCTTTACAAAGTTATTTAAGTGACATTTTTGCCTTGTTCAGATCTTTTTCAAGCAGCTCTTGAGCTTTGTTCATCAGAAATTTTATGCTTGTATTTGCCTCTCTTCAAATTCATGTTGCTTGGTGTTTTGGAGTTCTAATTTCTTGATACCATGGGCAAGTAGTAAGAAATTAGTGAAACCCATGTTCGAGCCCAACACAACGCAGTATGTTAGAAAGAGATCCAGCCTTATTTCCCCAGTTCCATTCTGTCTGTCCACCCCATGTTGGGAATTGAATGTGACATAAAATGGCAAACGATGAGTAAGTACTGTAGTTAGAAAATAAGATTTTTGTGATTCATTCCCTTCAGAAACTAGCTTCTAGCCTACGGGAACTGAGTGATGGGGAATCGTACACTGTGCCTGAATATACACCAGGGAACAGAGATTGCATCCCCTTCTTGAATATAAACCTGTCAAAAGGGTAAGATTATAATTAGTGTTGTAAAAGTTGACTACATCGGACGGAGTGAGAAGACTGGGAATTCCCTCATTGTATTTCCTTTCACAAAGAGTCAAGTTTTTTGCTTAGACTGAGCCACTCCCTTTATAAGAGGGATTATGGCTTTTGTATACTATATAGATAGACATGCCAATCCATATCAAAGCAAACCATAATGTGGTATAGTTTATTCAGGTAATGATATGATGTACAATTACTAGTGTCCCTTCTGTTACATAATAATGATGTTTTTGTTTGGTTTCACACACACTGACAACCTTCTTGTTAGTATGTCAGGGAGTTATCAGCTTATAGCAGAATGTTTTTGCACTGATTTTTATAGTAGTTTTCAAAAGATTCTTGATAAAGTTGCAGTGATCAATGAAATATTCATTACAGACTGTAATAGATATACGATCTGTTCTTTATGAATACGTTTTGGGAGCTGTCATATCATAACCAGTAGAGTGCTCGACTCGGGAGGTGACAGACCCGTGTTTGAGCCCACATCAGGGTGATAGGAAGGGTATCCAACCTTAATTCCCAAGCTTCAATCTTTTTGTGTCTATCCTTGAATGTGGACTAATATTGATATAAAAAAAAAATTGCTTATGAGTGCCATTTAATGTTCTTGTATTGAAGTATTATTTTATAATATTTAAGGATGGAAAGAAATTAATACTGTACTACCATTGTATTTTTGATGGAACAGTGCTGCGTACTTATGCATTTAATTGTTCCTAATTTTTATTTTCCAATTCTACCTCCTATTGTTGGGATTTGAACAAGGGACCTGTAGAACAGGTGTCTATAGTTTAGTGCGTTGAGCCACAGAGGTCTACTAAGCTGTTGACTCCTGATCTATAGGTCCCAGGTTCGAATCCTGTCAGTAAAAGCTAAAATATTTGGAGTGTATTTTTATGAGTCTTATGAGGTATCTGAAAGGTATTGAGAGTGAAGTGATGATGGAGGTGCATACCCTCTTCCCCTGCTTTGCTTTTTTCTCCACAAACTAATCAGAAAAAGATGCAAAAGGACCAAGGTGGAAAGGCCTCTGTGGGTGTATAGCATCATGAGTCAAGAAAACCAGGTTTCTTCAATTTATTTATGACCTGAGTATCATAGTGATTAGAGCACATGACTTGGGAAGTGTTGAACCTGCGTTCAAGCCCACTTTGGGGCGATAGGATGGTATATTTTTTGAAGAGAGTTCAATTCTTCAGTGTTTATTATTCAACATCCCAATGATGGAGGCTTGAAGCCTTCAAAAGCTCACACACCAAGTCTACAAGAAACTTGTGTCAAAGAATCATTTCTGGAGAAGAGGATTGTAGCCTCATTGGGAAATGCTTCTTTCTATAGTCTTCAACTGGTATATTCGAAGTGATCCCTCGTTTATCGCGGAGGTTCGGTTCCGGGGGGACCACCCGCGAAAGGTGAAAATCCGCAAAGTAACAGCACCATATTTATTACAGGTATGTTACGTTTATTTTTACCTTTACTGTATAAACCCTCCCTGCACGGTTAACAGCTCACCCTTTACTTTATTAATAACAGTGTGCAAGCGTAAATTTATATGAGTGTGACAGGTAAGTTTACCATAAATAACAGTGCGTAAGCGTAAAGCTATATGAATGTGCTAGGTAAGCTTACCGTGAATGACATGATGATGACGTTTACGTACCGCACAGCCATTGGCGGCCAACAGCCAAGAAACTTCTTCCTTCCTTCAGCATATCTAACAGTTTTACCTTATCTGCTATGGTCAACATCTGCCGCTTAGACTTACTACCAGTAGCCTTAGAAGATGAAGGACGCTTGGGCGGCATTGCAGGGGTTGAAAAAGTTTCACAAAAAACACAAGCACAATGTATTAATAGGCACGAGAAAGGCACATACGTGAGTAAGTGAATGGGTGAGGCGAGACAATGGAAGATTCTGGGAGAATCAAGCTTCAATCAAAAAGCCAATCAGACCCCAGTATACAGAACATAATTCTGTCATTCGTCGTCTCCTACCCATCAGCCAAAAGCATCCCATGTACTATCTCACGTAGGGGCAACCCTTTGCATTTTCCGAAACTCCGATACCAGTATCGTATTTTATACGGTGCAATACTGTGAGTTACATGTTTAAATTTATGTTTTTTACTGTTTTTTTATTTGTAGGCTAGGAAATACTTTTCTTTATAAATAAAATAATGAAAATACTGGATATTTTAATATGTACTCTCACGTATGTGCGACCCTTTGCGTTTTCCGAAATGCCGATACCAGTATCGTATTTTATATGATGCAATACTGTGAGATACATGTTTAAATTTATGTTTTTTTACTATATTTTACGGTTTTCTTATTCTTAGGCTAGGAAATACTTTTTTTTATTAATACAATAATGAAATTACTGGAAATTTTAATATGTACTATCTTACGTAGGTGCGACCCTTTGTGTTTTCCGAAATGCCGATACTGGTATCGTATTTCATATGATGCAATACTGTGATTTACATGTTTAAATTTATGGGTTTTTTTTACTATATTTTACTGTTCTATTATTCTTAGGCTAGGAAATACTTTTTTTATCAATAGAATAATGAAAATACTGGAAATTTTAATATGTACTATCTCACGTAGGTGCGACCCTTTGCGTTTTCCGAAACACCGATACCGGTATCGTATTTTATATGATGCAATACTGTGAGTTACATGTTTAAATTTATGTTTTTTACTGTTTTATTATTCTTAGGCAAGGAAATACTTTTTTTTCTTCAATAAAATAATGAAAATGCTGGAAATTTCAATATG
This sequence comes from Halocaridina rubra, assembly GCA_037179515.1. Taxonomy (NCBI): domain Eukaryota; kingdom Metazoa; phylum Arthropoda; class Malacostraca; order Decapoda; family Atyidae; genus Halocaridina; species Halocaridina rubra. The sequence continues at coordinate 35,165 of JAXCGZ010002598.1, forward strand.
TACTATCTCACGTAGGCACGACCCTTTGCATTTTCCGAAACGCCGATACCAGTATCGTATTTTATATGTTGCAGTACTCTGACTTACATGTTTAAATTTATGATTTTGCTATTTTTTACTGTTTTATTATTCTTAGGCTAGGAAATACTTTACTTTATCAATAAAATAATGAAAATACTGGAAATTTTAATATGTACTATCTCACATAGGTGCAACCCTTTGCATTTTCCAAAGTTTTAATATTTTCACATATCATGGATTCCCGTGATATACCCAGAAAATCTGAGATATAAAATACATATGCTCGCCATAAAAAACCCGCGATGCTCTGAATTCGCAGAAGGTGAATCGTGATATAGCGAGGGATTACTGTGTGTATATATATACAGTGCCCCTTCCATTATCACGAAGGTTCGGTTCCGGGACCCAGCGCGAGACAGGAAAATCGCGGAGTAGGATCAGCCTATATTTACATAGATATTTTAATTTATTTTTACGTTTACACCGTATAAACTGTATAAGCCCTCCCAGTACTGTTAACAAACCACCCTTTACTTCGTAAATAACAGTATGCAAGCGTAAATATATATGACATACTCATGTACATAGGTATTTTACAATTATTTTTACATTTACTGTATAAACCCTCCTTGCACTGTTAAAAAACCACCCTCTACTTTATAAATAACAGCATGCAACATAAATTTATATGTATGTGATAAGTAAACTTACCTTATCTGTTAAGGTTAACATTTTCCTTTGCCGCTTAGGTTCACTACCAGAAGCCTTAGAAGATGAAGGATGCTTGGGAGGCATTGCAAAGGTTAAAATATGCAAGTAAAAAAATCACAAGCAAAACGTATTAATAAGCACAACGTGAATGGCACACACGTGAGTTAGACTGAACGAGCCTTTGTCCGAAACGCTGATAGCGGTATCGTATTTTACATGTTGCAATACTGTTAGTATTTATGTTTTTACTATTTTTTACTGTTTTATTATTCTTAGGCTAAGAAATACGTTTTTTTATCAGTAAAATCATAAAACTACTGGAAATTTTAATATATATGCTAGCTCACGTAGGTGCGACCCCAATACATTGTAGGCTATCGGACACTATCTCACGTAGGTACGAGCCTTTGTCCGAAACGCTGATACCGGTATCGTATTTTACATGTTGCAATACTGTTAGTATTTATGTTTTTTACTATTTTTTACTGTTTTATTATTCTTAGGCTAAGAAATATGTTTTTTTTATCAATAAAATCATGAAACTACTGGAAATATAAATATATATGCTAGCTCACGTAGCTGCGACCCCAATACATTGTACGCTATCAGACACTATTTCGCATGATGCAATACTGTGAGTTATACTGTACTCATACGTATATCTAAATTTATGTTTTTTTACTATTTTTTACTGTTTTATTATTCGTAGGCTGGGAAATACATTTTTTTTTTATCAATTAGATAATGAAATATTTTTTTTTTTTTTTTTTCAATAAAAAAATGAAAATACTGAAAAAAAAAATTTATTTTAATATTTTTGAATATACCCCAAAAAGAAAAAATTGCCAAAAAAAAATCGTGGTACAGTGAAAACGCGATCCAGCAAAGGATCACTGTATATATATATATATATATATATATATATATATATATATATATATATATACAGTGTTCCTTCGATTATCGCGAAGGTTCGGTTCCGGAACCTGGTGCGAGACAGGAATTTCGCGGAGTAGGATCACCCTATATGTACATAGATATTTTTATTTATTTTTACGTTTACACTGTATAAACTACAAACCCTCCCTGTACTGTTAACAAACCACCATTTACTTCATAAATAACAGCATGCAAGCATAAATTTATATGAAAGTGATAGATAAACTTACTGTGAATGAGATGGTAATGACATGACTTAATCATGTACACAGGTATTTTACAATTATTTTTACGTTTACTGCATAAACCCTCCTTGCACTGTTAAAAAAACACCCTTTACTTTATATATAACAGCATGCAACGTAAATTTATATTTACGTGATAGGTAAACTTACCTATATCACTAGAAAACCATTAAAAGCACATGAAATCATGTTACTGTACAATAAATAAAAACAAAAGCTCATAAAATTATGTTATTGTACAATAAATAAGAATAAAAGCATATAAAATCTTATTAAAATTCGTACAGTAGTTCCAATATCTACCGTTAGGCGTCGTCACTCGTCATTCCCGCGAAACCGCTATTGTTTTGAATTGATTAGTTTATGCGTGGTATACGTCTGTTTATCGGCTACTCTCATTCTCATTCATTTGTGACCTTATATTTTGCCCCCATGGCACCTAAGAAAATTCCTAGTGCAAGTGCTAAGCGTCATGCTATAACGCTGGACGATAAACTGGCTTTGATCGGATATTATGAAGAAAATTGAAAAAAAGCATTAAGAACAAACAGCAAAGTTATTTTTAATATAATATTGTCAGGGAAATAGTGTGTGAGGGTGCATCAGCTGATACGGAAGTAGCAAAACGTTTGCCGATAGAGGTTCGTTCTCCCGCATCCTACTCCTCTTCTACTGCTTAATGCAATCGGATATTATGAAGAAAATTGAATAAAAGCATTAAGAACAAACAGCAAACATATTTTTAATATAATATCGTCAGGGAAATATCGTGTGAGGGTGCATCAGCTGATACGGAAGTAGCAAAACGTTTGCCGATAGAGGTTCGTTCTCCCGCATCCTACTCCTCTTCTACCGCTTAATGCAGTCAGATATTATGAAGAAAATTAAATAAAAGCATGAAGAACAAACAGCAAACATATTTTTAATATAATATTGTCAGGGAAATAGCATTTGAGGGTGCATCAGCTGATACGGAAGTAGCAAAACGTTTGCCGATAGAGGCTGTTCTCCCGTATTCTACTCCTCTTCTACAGCTTAATGCGATCGGATACTATGAAGAAAATTGAAAAAAGCATTAAGAACAAACAGCAAACGTGTTTTTAATATAATATTGTCCGGGAAATAGCGTGTGCGGGCGCATCAGCTGATATGGAAGTGTGACAAAACGTATGCATCCTCGTCCTCACTGCCACCATCAGTGTTGCCAGAATACATAAATGAGAGAAATGATAAATATAAAAAACATACATGTAAGCTGGTAAGTTATTTCTAGTATCTTAAAGATGAAGTACATTTTTATTTAAATTACAGTACTACCATCTTGTAATCAATATATATCTTAAAATGTACCATACATATGAAAATAAAAACATCCGCTTTATCTGGCAACACTGGCCACCATGCACATTCCATGCTAAGCCTGTTGCCAACGGCATAATAGAGTTCATTAATTTGTTTACTGTACATAAATTTTAAAAAAATATACTACCTGCCCAACGTGTAAACAATGTGAAGAGAGCCTAGAACATTTTCTACTATTTTGTGAAGCATATGCACAAATAAGAACAGAATATAGTTTTTTAGCATAACCATATATAGAAAAGAAAATTGAAATAATTGCTAATATATTGTTATTTAGATATTGTAGTGAAAAAGACATCAAAGAAAGAAAAACATTTATAAAAAGAATTTGTAGAAAAAGAAATCAAATAATAAAAACAGCACAAACAATTTAGCAAAGCAAAACTAAGACTTGGGAGCCGTTGCAAAAGGCATATCCCACCCAACTATACTACTACTACAGTAAATCTGTATATCTAGGCTAGCCTAGAGACAAGCTAATTCGCTTTAAGTCGTTTTTCGACTTAAGTCGTCTCTCCTGGAACCAATTATATATATATATATATATATATATATATATATATATATATATATATATATATATATATATATATATATATATATATATATATATATATATATATATATATATATATACTGTAAAATTTAGAAAAGAGCATATCCTTGCTAATAATAGTTACTAAGGAAATATAGTTGATACAAACAAACCTTTTTGTACATATATATCTAATATGAAAGCAGTGCAAACTCCGTTAGTATTGCGTGTGCATAATACGTCAGGGTTCTGTTCCTAACTGCTGACTTGAATCAGATTTCGTTGTAAGTCAGAAAACACCTAAATTCGAAGCTAGGTCCCCCACCTATGCTAAATATAAGTACTCTAAGTTCTTAATCTAAAACATAAAAATAGTAAAACTACCCTATACAGTATTGCTTGCCTATACAACTGTAGTTGGCTTGCATCTGGATAACTTCAGCCCCCATATCCAACTTAGGGTTGAATGGCTTAAGCTTAATACCAGCAAATGAGCACAAGAATAAATTGGTGACACTTCTTCTTCCCCCCTTTCCCATTTTCACGGCATTAAAAATCTATTTGCTCTCTTCTGAATCAGCAAGAGGCTCACTGAGATGCGCCGTTGATGCTGGTTATCCAGCCAAAGTGCTTATAACATTTAATGTTGTAAGAATGTATCCACAGCAAATGAGCACAATAAGCAATATAGCAGACGAGAGGTTGAGAAGCAAAACCTTTACAGCGGTTCTTCTCTTAAAAATACGTTCTAATTTTTCTTATTGTGCTGTCCTTTTGGTGTCTCTCTTTCTGTAATACAGTATTTATATTTGGTATTTTTGTAACTAAATTGAAGTTAATTCCTTCAGATAACCAAATACATAAATAAATAAATAAAACCATTAACTTGATATATACTTATATAACAATGCCGTGACTATTCTCTCACCAACCTCAACAAACTTTTTCACATAAAGATTGTATTTGGTAATTTTGTAAATAAATTAAGTCTCATTCCTTCATATAACCATATACATAAACAAATATATAAATGAAGCCATTAACTTGCTATATATGTATAGAACATTGGTGCTGCATGTGTATTCGTCTGCCAGGCTCACAAACTTTGAATTTACTGCACAGGCCAGGTAGGTCGAAAAATTTATTTATTAATACTATATTAATTATTTAATGGCCTCTTTACGTAACGGCGGAACGATGTAAAATGGGGACCCCCTGTAATAACTAACTATTTTTACTAAGCATGCAGTTACTGTTTATAGTGTTTTTAGAATTTTTTCTTCCATTTTACAGATAACATGTAGAAGTAATTAAGTAGTGCTAGTATTTATCAGAAGTAAGGGATATAACCTATATCATATTGGGACTGGGGTTTTTATTATAATGTAGAATGTGTAAATTCACTTACAGTATAGTTTAATGTTAATAATATAGTGTAAGGAAAATAACAGATTTCATGAGTGGCATCTTTGTTTGTTATTAACCCTTTCATTTGCATTTAGTGACATTGTGGCGCAGTGGTAGCATCTAGGTCTGGCAATATACTGGCCCCAGGTTTGATTGTGGTCTGCGATTGGATTAGCTTTCATTGTCAAGTCATTACTGTTTAAACTTGGCTAATAATTCCGGGGTTGGTGATTTTCTATAAGTCTGCCCGATTGTCCAGCCACTGCTTTGAGATTACTTGATCCATAGTATTGGAGTGAGGGCTTGATCCACAGCTATGTGGTATGCACAGTATACAGTTGGGCTCTAGTGCTCTAACTGTCTCCTACTTCTGCCTTTCTTTAGAGACCTTTAACCTTTATGTGCAAAACACCATTGTAGTTAGAAAAAAAAAGCATTGAAATTTTCTGGGAAGTCAAAACACTCGATTCAGGAGATGATAGACCCCGATTGAGCCCAACATGGGGTATTAGAAAGATCATCAATTATGAATGATACCTGGTATAGCTATCTTGAATGATCCTTGACACCTTGTAACAATAGCCACATATTAAGGAGGGCCACAGTGGCTCAGTGATAGTGTGCTCGAGTTGGGAAGCAACTTATGCGGGTTCAAGCTCACTGTAGGGTGTTAGAAAGGACAACCTTTCTTAAGTCCCCTACTCCATTTTTTCTGTGTCCACCTGTTTTCATGGGGGCTTATTACAACACATAAAAGAGTGTACACACACCAGCATAATATGTAGATTTAATTTTTCTATAAGATACTGATTATTAAAAGATAAGCTGCAAGTCAGGTAAATAGCTGACTTATATTTATAAAAGGTGCTTTGAGGGAGGGCATTATGTTACAGTTTAGATCTTTTGCTTCTGTATAGTGTTATCACATTTCCTGCTCTCAGAGGTACACCTATGGAAAATGGTGCTTATGGGAAGCAATGAAACTATCCCCCCTCCCTATTCAAATATCTGAAACCCATCTTTTAGATAATTTTACAATGATATTGGCTCAAAAATTTAAATCAAGCTCACTGATCTTTTAAGAAACAAATAAGATATAAAAATACATTTGCACTTTCCTGGCACTGCCCACTACAGTGCATTCACTGGTGGTGCCCAGGGCACATACTGTTCATACTATACTCAAGATACACCTATGCTTCCTCTTTATGGTAAAGAGACTATTAATCAGGTGTTGATTTGATGGGTTGGGTGGATTCAATTTCTCACCAGTATCTAAACCTGCAGAATACTTAGTAGGTGAGAGTATCACTTCCCTGGGGGGGACAATATTACCTCCTCTTTATTTTCCTGCTTCTTGTAAAAGCCATTTATATGGGGAGGAGCTAAGGGACTGGGTATCTACACATTTGTATTTTTGTTTACTCAATGTCTGAAGTTCTTCACTTTGACCCAGCCACCCCTTTATAAGGGAATATGGGTTTGTATATATTGTATAGAGAGAGCATCATATCCTGACAAGTGTTGTTGTAGATATCTAGCATCGCCTGTTAGGATATATGTTTCTTTCCTTATACTGTTAGCCTTAGGATCTCATTTCTGGCACACTTCTCTTGGTTCTTGATTTTATTATGATCCTCCACTCGAGCACAATCATTATACATGTGGTTTCTGAATTAGAGAAGTCAAGTGATAATGTCCATAATGTACTCAATCTGGATATATCTATTTTTTATTGTATTTTGTAACCCTCTGAAAAAGCAACCTGGCTAAATTTGTAACAAAATAATTGAGGCAACTGGGTATTTTCCTACCTCTTCCATCAGGTAAATGAGACAAGAAATTTAATTCATTGAAAAGGTGGTTGCTTGGTATTTACCTCCCCTACCTAAGCTATTTCTGCCACTCCACTGAAATGCAGGAATATATTTAAGCAATAATAATATTATTATTTTTATTATTGTTGTTATTCCTCTATTATTTTAGCATAGCAACTGCCACTTTGTAAGTATTTCCTTGAGTTAATATCTGCTGTAGCAAATTTTTTTTTATTTTTACACATAATACTCGGGAAGTGACAGACCCACGATCGTCCCCACCACAGGATATTAGAAAGGTCACTGAGCCATAACTCCCCAGTTCCAATCCGTCTGTGTCCACCCCCATAATGAGGATTGCTGACACACAACGGCAAACAAACACAAGATACACACAATAAAACAAACGCCAAAATATAGAACCCCAACTGTGAGGTTAAATTTAATATGCTATTATGGAATTATGACAACATGAAACAGTTTCTCAACCCCGAGTCTTAAGTTAACATGTGCAGGCTAATGACACTGTCACAACATTCTTATGCATTTCCCAGAATTCCTTTGTACCCTTACCATGCACCGTGATTATATATATATGCAGTATTATTATTATTTTTTTTTTTTTTTGTGGGGGGAGCATCACAATTTGAACAGCTTTACTCATCCAAATGTAGTAGGTTTTTATTTATTTATTTTTTTAATTCTGGCTTGGTCAAAATATCTGTTTATGTAAACATAATTATAATAATGTTTTAGCATTCAGATTTCCCATAAGAATTTTGACCAATTACTGCTATACATAATCGTATTGTGTGACAATATTACCTGTACAACTTATCTTGAAATATGACTTTCCAGTTAAGAACTTTGTAAATATGAATACAGCTTTTTATTTGAATGAATGGATATATCACTCAAAAACGTCTTTTTATAATTTATAGCTTGAAGTCCTTATATAAGATACATAATATTTGTAAATTTTTTGTGAATGAAAATTACAGTTTTTGCTTATACCGTTTTTGTTGTTTTTCTGTTTTGTTTCACAATTACAGTATTCCCCACTTGAACTGGGGGGGACACGGACGTTCATGTATATAACATGTCTTACGTAAAACTAAACTGCCATGTGCATTAAGAATTATTCTTTCCAGCTGTAAAATTTATTATTCTTGGTGATTATGTTGTTAATTCTTGACGCAATGTCTCTGATATCAGTTGTAGGGTCTGTCACGTGCATCGCCATTTTTTTTATTTTTTATAAAGACATGTCACTGATAATATTAATATTATCGTATGTGTTCTTTAACCTAGTATGAGATATATCGTGTCTCTCCGATGGGGGGTGTTTATGCTTAAATGCTGTTATTCCTGGTAGTTAATGTCAATGTACACAGTATATAAAGAACATTTATGCTAGATCGCCTAATAGTTGGGCCCTAACTGATGCCCCACGAAGGTTCAAGGAATGAGAGGCTGTTTAGTATGTTATTAGTTATCCTTTCCTCATATCTATGCATCATAGCTATAATACTTTCGGCACTCACGAAGAATTGCGACCTGAAATTTTAGGAGATCCTAATTCTTCTGTTAGGCTAGGCTAGGTCAGGTTAATTTGATTCAATTGCTTATATAAATTAATATTTTATGTGAAGTCAGGTCTCAATACTTCCATAGTTACACACATATTAATATATGTATATATATAGAGAGAGAGAATAACTACTTAGCATTTTTCAATCTATATGCTATACAGATACTATCGACATCTTTTATATGGCGTTAGGATTTGGTTTTACGTCACGAACTCTCTTTTCTACTAAGGACTAGGACGGTTGCCCTCTTACAAAGAACTTGTTTTGGCAGATGTAATCGTTACCTTGAGTATATACTTGCTAATCCTTTTGAGCTAACACGGATGCTACTAATACATATTTATATTTATTTATATGCCAAGAAAGAAATGTAGGGTAACAATAGGGTGCTCGACTCGGGGGGGGGGGTTATATGTCAGGTCTTCAGTTAGAGACCCGCCATGCTCTTGAGGTTGGAAAGTGCAATCACTCCTGGTAACGGTCATACTTGCCAAAACCAAAGTCTTTTGCAAGAAGGGACCGTCTTAGTCCTTAGTATAAAAGGGGAGTCCATGACGTAAAACTAAATCATATATTATATATATATATATATATATATATATATATATATATATATATATATATATATATATATATATATATATATATATAGTTTCAATACTATTATCCACGAAAAACTTTTGTGACCATTAGGGGGCTTGAAGTCGCGTTTCAACTTGCAGAAACTTGCTACCATATCGTTCGGGCTACTACAATCGACAAAGTCGGAATTTCATAATCCAGGTAGATCAGGGAAGCACTTTTTCCGTCGGGTCATTTTTATCAACCTGCACATGGAAGTTTTGTATATATATTCACAATGAAACCGCGATATCAACAATACAACTATACACACACACACACAAATAGTGATTATGTGGAGATCGAATTCGTGTCGCAAGTTACACACACACTAGACTTACCATCACTCGAAGCTAGAAGATTGAGGGGGGATATGGTGACAGTCTTTAAATTACTTCATGGTTATGATAGAGTGGATAGGGATCGATATTTTGATATGGCTGGCTCTAGAACTAGAGGTCATAGTTTGAAGCTTCGTAAGAAAACTTCTTTGCAGGATGTGAGGAAATACTTTTTCAGCGTAAGAGTAGTTGATAATTGGAATTGGCTAAGCGAGGAGGTAGTTAATGCTATCTCAATCCATAGTTTTAAGGACAGGTATGATAAGTATGACTAAGTATAAAATGGAACCGATGAGGAGACGGGAAGATACGAGCTTTGGGCTCTTTCCCGTAAACACAATTAGGTAATCACAAATAAATATATATATATATATATATATATATATATATATATATATATATATAATATATATATATATATATATATACTGATCGTCTCTTTGTTTAACTTCGATCTTTTATATAATAACTTTTTCTGCTTTTCTCACTTATAAGTCTATTTTTTACCTAGCCTAACTGTCTATTCGACTAGACCTCTGCCGTTGAGTACATTTGATTTTGTGTAACAGAAATGGACACCACCACACTATACAAAGGATCTCTCTCTCTCTCTCTCTCTCTCTCTCTCTCTCTCTCCTCGTATAGAGCAATCTAAATCTATAAAGCTACACAAAGGATGTTTTCGGATTCATCCTTAGCGGATGCACCCCTCCAGAGATGGATGAATCATTCGATAAGTGGATGATGGCCATATTACGAGTAGACAGGTATTAAAAGTTTTAAAAGGGGTAGATCAAGGTGGGTATAATGGTAGTATTGCTATCTATTCTTTATTCATTTTTAATTTTAGGATAGGAGGGGGAAAAAGGGGAGGGAATAAAGGATATAAA
>JAXCGZ010002599.1:5000-7500 GCA_037179515.1 Halocaridina rubra
GTATATGTATATGTATATATATATATATATATATATATATATATATATATATATATATATATATATATATATATATTATATATATATATATATATATATATATATATATATATATATATATATATATATATATATATATATATATATATATATATATATATGTGTGTGTGTGTGTGTGTGTGTGTGTGTGTGTGTGTGATTACCTAATTGTGATTACCTAATTGTGTTTACGGGAAAGAGCCCAAAGCTCGTATCTTCCCGTCTCCTGATCGGTTCCATTTTTTGACTTAGTGATACTTATCATACCTGTCCTTAAAACTATGGATTGAGATAGCATTAACTACCTCCTCGCTTAGCGAATTCCAATTATCAACTACTCTTACACTGAAAAAGTATTTCCTTACATCCTGCAAACAAGTTTTCTTACGAAGCTTCAAACTATGACCTCTAGTTCTAGAGCCAGCCATATCGAAATATCGATCCCTATCCACTCTATCATAACCATGAAGGAATTTAAAGACTGTCACCATATCCCCCCTTACTCTTCTAGCTTCGAGTGATGGCAAGTCTAATTCCCTCAGCCTCTCATCATAACCGAGATTGCGTATTTCTGGCACCAGTTTCGTGGCATGTCTTTGAACTTTTTCAAGCTTAGCTATGTGCTTTTTCAAGTGCGGATTCCAAAAGGGGGCTGCATATTCGAGTTTTGGCCTCACATAGGTTACATAAATATTTCTGAACATTTCCTTGTCCATGTGCCTGAAGGCTACCCTTACATTTGATAAGAATGCATATGCTGCCCTTACTACGCCATTTATATGTATTTCTGGAGACAAATCTGCCAGTATGTTTACTTCTAGATCTCTCTCATTTTCTGTCTCTTGAAGTTGTACTCCAGCCACCGAGTAGTCAAGCTTGGGCCTTCTTGCACTTGTACCCATTCTCATTACCTTACATTTTGAGGTATTGAATTTCATTAGCCACTTTTCTGACCACTCATGCAGATTATTTAGATCCTCCTGAAGTTCTCTACCATTGTTCTCGTTTTTTACTTTCTTCACAATCTTTGCATCATCTGCAAACATATTCATGAATGAATTTACAGACTCTGGTAGGTCATTTACATATACAAGGAACAAAAGTGGCCCTAAAACTGAACCCTGTGGAACTCCACTACTAACTCTTCTCCATTCAGACACTGAGTGTCTTACTCTAACCCTCTGTTCCCTTCCTTCTAAGTAAGTTTTTATCCATTCCAAGACATTTCCACCTATTCTAGCCATTGATTGCAGCTTCCTAATAAGTCTCCCATGTGGAACAGTGTCAAACGCTTTCTGGAAGTCTAGGAATATGCAATCTGCCCAGCCCTCTCTTTCCTGTAAGATTTGGCTTACCTCATCATAAAATTCTAATAAGTTTGTTACTGTTGATCTTCCTTCTCTGAAGCCATGTTGCCTCACTGACAAAAAGTTGAAGGATTCCAAGTGAAGAGAGATATGTTTCCTTAGTAGTTTCTCCATAAGTTTGCAAACTATGCTGGTCAAGGAAACTGGTCTATAGTTCAGAGCCGTATCCCTCCTTCCCTTTTTGAAGATAGGTATCACATTTGCTTGTTTCCAGCTTCTTGGAATCTCCCCCGACTCCAGTGACTCCTTAAATATGATACTTAGTGCCACTGATATTGTGTTTGCGCATTTTTTAAGCACATGAGGGGATATATCATCAGGACCTGTAGCTTTATGAACATCTAAATCCATCAGCGCTTTGCATACCTCTGTGGCTGTAAGGTTGATGTTCTCTAATACCAGCCCTTGAGCTTCTATCACTGCAATCTGAGGGGGTGGGGTTTTTTCTACTGTAAATACTGACTGAAACTCCTTGTTCAATTCTTTGCAGATCTCTTCGTCCGTCTCAGTGATGCTTCCATCCGCTCTCTTTAGCCTTAAAACCTGTTCTTTTACCTTCAGTTTTCCTCTGATAAAGCTGTGGAAAAGCTTGGGATTTTCTTTAGCCTTCCTGGTGATGTCCCTCTCATAATCTCTCTCTGCCTCTCTCCTTTTACTTAGGTAGTCATTTCTTGCTCTTTTGTAGGTTTGCCAGGCATTTATGTTTTTTCTCCTCCTATACCTTTTCCAGCATTTGTCTCTCCACTCCTTAGCTCTTTTACACCCATTATCGAACCATTTCTCTCTGGCATGAATTACACCTACTTTGGTGACAGGTATGCAGCAATCTACTATCTTCCCATATTTCTCACAAAAGATGTCATACATTTCTTGTACAGATTTGTTGTAAAATAAGGTTCTCCAGTCAATAACTGCAAAAAGCTCATTCATTTTGATGTAATCTCCTTTCGGATAGTTCCTCCTCATGTCCTCAGTGCCTCTACTCTCAGGAAGGATGTCTTCAATGATATACTCCATCAACAACACACAGTGGTCACTCTTTCCAATTGGTGGTTCATACTCAATATTTTCAATATCCAACACATTATCTGTGA
>JAXCGZ010002599.1:15000-35000 GCA_037179515.1 Halocaridina rubra
AAAATATTGAACCTTTCTACTCAGATAAGGAGAATTAAATGTATCTGCTGGTCAATGATCGGTCGGCATAGCAGTACAATCTCAAAGTATAATTGTAGTGTTTCCAGCTGCAATTGTGACATCAACCACGCCTCTTATTTCCTTGGGGTTAAAGGGTTGCCACATTTCCCCTCTACCACCCTATTTGGGTAATTTACAAGGTAAGTGGGCAAAGATATTTTACGACAGCCGCAGTTGCTTTACCGCAACTGCTTTATCAAATGGCAACTCCCCTCACAACCATCCATCACAGATCATTTAGCTAGCAGGTGCGAGAAATCCCTTTGGCCGCATCATAAATGCACAATCCTCCTCCACTTTCCTATCTCTTGCACGCACTCTTCCCTGTTCCACCGACATTCCACGTGCATACAGTGATCTTTTCACATCATCCATCCATCTCATTCTAGATCTCCTTCTTGACCTAACTCCAATCACTTCTGCACTCCACACACTCTTCACTATTTGTTCATCACTCATCCTTTCCATATGTTCAAACCAACTCAACACACACTGATCGTACCTATCTGACAGCTTTCTTTCAACACACGTTCTCTGCATGACCTTACTCAATCTATTCTTGAAACACCTATCATACTTCTAAAACATCTCATCTCCATTACATTCAGTCTGCTCTTTTCATCCTCTCTTGCATTCCAAGTCTCTGCTCTATACAATGTTGTTGGCACAATCACACCTCATATATCCTTCTCTTTGAATTCATTCCTTGTTCCCTACTTCTCATCACACTTTTCAAACCAACTAAGCATTTCCTCGCTTCCTACACTCTATGACTTATCTCACATTCACTCGTCCATTTCTTGCTATGCACAGCCCAAGATACTTAAAACTCTAAATTTCTTCAAGCAACTCCCCATTCACTCTTACATTCAATTTGCCAACATTAACGCTCATCGCGTATCTAACGACCTTTCTTTTACCGATATTCACCCGCAACTTCCTTCTCTCACATACCCTAACACACTGTCACCAAATAGTTCTGTTCATTTTCAGTATCAACCACCAATACTGTGACGTCTGAAAATAGCAATTGACTCAATTTCCACAACCTTTCATACCCACCCACCAACTCCAAGCCTCTGTATAATAATCTTTCAGTTACTTCCCTCACCTCTCCATCCATATTAAGTAACCATGGCGATATTGCACAACCTTGACGTAACACTACATATGAGTATATGCATGATATGAGTATATATATATATATATATATATTATATATATATATATATATATATATATATATATATATATATATATATATATATATATATATATATATGTACGTATGTATGTGTGTATATATATGTATATAGGTACATGTGCATGCATGTATATGTATATGTACCTACTTATTACTCTAACCTGATAATTGTTATTCTATATCTGCTTCAAATTGTCTGCAGTGGCACTGTGGAATAGTGGAAATTTAACTTAGATGATAGCACTCAACAAGGGCTATTGAAAAATATTGTTACAAATATTACTCTTAATCAATAATCGCAGAGTGCTCATCTGCTATTAATACATGTAAACCATAATATATTACTCTTAATTAATAATCGCAGAGTGCTCTTCTGCAATCAATCAATTATTACACTATATTTTATTATTAATTACTTGCTAAGATATTTAAGCCCTTATACCACTCCCGACTCTCACACATGCTCTATTATCCATGTAAAAAGTCTCCACTGCCTTCAGCAAACTTCCACTTATTCCATACAGTCGCAACAAACTCTTCAACACCTCTCTATCGACCCTATCATACACTATCTTTAAGTCCATAAAAGCCCAAAAAGTCCCTACCTTTTTCTAAGAACTTCTCACACACCTGCCTAACCACAAACACCTGATTCACACATCCTTTTCCTCTCCTGAACCCACACTGACTTCCCTAATCAGCCCCTCAGTAGCTTTCCTAATTCTCTTGATTAACATTCTTCCATACACCTTACCAACTACATTTAGCAAACTAACTCCTTTAAAACTACTACACTCATATGTATCACCTTCCCTTTATAAAGTGAAACTACACACGCATTCCCCCAATCAACTGGGACCCTCCAGTCCCTTAAACATACATTCAACAGCCTGACCATCCATTCTACTAATGCCTCCCCACTTTTTGACAAGCATTCTACATGATACCTATCTATTGCTGGTGCTTTTCCTGATTTCAATGCTCTAAATGCCAAATGTACCTCCTCTTTTGTTATTTCTCTATTGTTCTCATCACCTAACATTGGCATTCTCCATTCATTTCCCACAGCCACAATCACTGCCAATCGATCATCTTCCTTATTTAGCAGTTTCTTGAAATACTCTGCCCATCTCTCTCTCTCTCACTTTTATTTCGTGTTCTAGCAATTGCATCTGCTCTTTTTACCCTCTCTTCCCTATCAGCCTCACCTTTCCGAACTCTTTCTGCTACCTTCCAAAACCTCTTTTTATTCCTTTCACAATTCTCAAGCAAGTTTTTACCCCACTTCACATCTGCTTCTCTCTTTGCCTCCCATACCACACTCTCCACTAACCTTCTCTCTGCACTATATCTTTCATATGCATCTACATTACTTATGTGCAACCATACCTCAAATGCCCACCTCTTTTCAGCCACTAATACGCTCAGCTCTTTATTCCACCATTCACTACATTTGCTTTTACATCCACCTATTAGTCTCGTTTCACACACTGCCTCTTCACACTTTATAAATTGCTCCTTAAAACCACTCCAATCTTATTCCACTCCCTCCACCACTTTCTCTATCACTAAATTCCACACATTCCTTAGATTAGCCTTATACTCACAATCTTTCTTTTTGTTATTCAGTTCACTCACTTTTAGCGCCTATCTTCCTCTCTTTTTTCCTCTTTCCCCACTTTTCTCCCACTCTAATTCTACTTTCTGCGAAAGAGTGATCAGATATTTCACAACAAGCTCCTCTTAGTAACTTTCACATCCAGTACTCTTCCAATCACTCTACTATCCAGTGATCTATAAGGTAGATGGTGTATTTTCAGAGAGACTTCATATTGAATATGCATTTTAGTCTTTTACTGCATCTACTGATGGTCAAAACCATTATTATAAGTTCGACATCAGCATTATTGTTATTTAGGAAGCAAATTGTATGGCTGTTTTAAATTACACTTTTTTCCTTGATTTTGTATAATGTCTAGGTATAGTTACCCACATATCAATGTAAAATAGTAATGATGCCTATACAGTAATCCACTGAGCCATTCTTAATTTTCAGGTTTCTATAGCTTTTGTTAAATCTAATATTTGAATTTCGAGTTTGGCTTTTTATTCAGCCGGAGAATCTACTTGGGTCATATGAAAAGTAATAATAAGCTTCAGAGTAATATCCATAAGTAAGTACCCAGGAACTTCCAAGTCAGATTTCCAAGGTTATTCGAATAGTATCTCTTTACCAGAACATGGGCTAAGGAGTATAGTAGTGAAGGCTTAAATGTAATAAATCCTGGCAACTCATCTAACAGGTACTTTGTAGAGATTTGTAGCTCGTGGATTGGTCGGTGCAGCGACTGCTTCTTCCCATCTACCTCCAGACTCTGGAACTCTCTTCCTCCCTCTGTCTTTCCTATTTCTTATGACCTTTCATCCTTGAAAAAGCAGATCTATCGTCATTTCAAGGCCTAGTCCTCCATATCTCTGGGTCCTCTATAGTTTTACTGTTTTTTTTTCTGTCTGTTGTTTTCCTTTGTGTGACATTACCTCATCTCTGCCTTGTCCTTAACCTTTTTCTTTTCCTTCGTCTTGGTATTCTCGTGCGAGGGCAGTGTCTGCCTGTCCCGGTGTCACACTCATTAAAAATAAATAAAAGATTGAAATGTGTATAAGCTGTATTGGAGATGTATACTCATGAGCCTGTGGTTTTTAATGGGCAAAATTACGCTCTCTTGCAGATCTTCTTCTGAGAACATATACTTGCCTTCCTCACAAAACTGAGACATGGAATCTATAAATTCTTTGGAGATCGCTGGAGTTTGATCAGAATCACATGGTTTGGCCAAAGAAAACCTATCCATTGACAGTAAGCTAAGCAGAATCAACAGAATCATTTTCGTCTCCATCCTTTTATAGTGTAGTTTTCCTGAAAAGAAATAATAATTAATGTCTTGTTTCATTGTTCTAGAGTAGAGTATATACTATTGTTTTCCTTTGCAGTTGAAAAGTTATGATATTCATATGTGATATCCTGTGTCAGAAATAGAAAAATACATCCTTGTTGTTGACTAAGGGAGCTTGGAATATACGCACTACTAAATGATTCTGTGATACAATCTTTAGTGTCTGTTGCACATGGGTGGATTATCACTAGTATTGTAAGCTATAATCCTTTGAGGAACGTTTGAATGTTTCAGGACTTCACATATATTTGAAATACAAGTAAAAATAAACCGTGTGTGATGATGGGAAATAATAGCAAAACAAAATGAGTCGCTAGATGATATTTGTTCAGTCCAATCGCTTCAAAGCTTCTCCACCCCTCTTATTTTTTTTCCCACCTTCAGTGAAAGTATTTGTAGCGCCTTTTATACATTGATGAAATATCAAATGTCTTGTAGACTGAATCCTGATCTGGGGCTTCTCGGGTTATGGAACAAGGATTTAATTTGAATGTAACAACAAGCACGAGTGAGTTGTCTTCATCCCCTTTAGTAGCTTTTACCTAGGACGTTTCTTTTATTAATTAAAACCTTCGATGGCATACTTGATTAGTTTTTATGCATATGATGAAATCGAAACGTGTGTTGTAAGTTCAAATCATTGTGTGGGATCAGAAATATGTTCCATGCTTTCACACATGATGTTTTATTTGAAATTTCTGATACCTATAATACAAGAGTTTTAATGACATATGCAAAATCAAGCTAGGACATAGATTGAACAAAGAGAGTAAATTGAGCAGAGAATTTCAGGAGTGTGTTCAGCCCCTTCGCAGCCCTTAGCAGAGAGACTTCCTTCTTTTCCACCCCGAGTGCTGAAATTGGTAGCGCCATATGCACATTGCTGGATATGAAGTATTGCTTCGAATCCTGACCAGTGGTTGTTATATCTTAAATATTTTCACTTATAATACAGTGTTTATCTGACCAGTGTAGATGCCTGTACATAAAGGAAAAGAATGAAAGGCATTTAAAAGCCATGAGTGTGTCAGAAAGTGGGAACAATATGAAAAGAAACATTCAGTAGGAAGCGTGTCCTACTTTTTTTACATCTTCAATAGGTCAGTTGGTAGTGTCATTTGCACATTGATGTATTGTGAAATGAATTGTAGGTTCTAATTCAGACCAGGGACAGATCTATATTCCATGTATTCTCATATTTAAGGTGTTTGGTTGGCTATTGCAAATGCCTATAGTGCAAGGATTTGCATGAAATCCGAAAGAGTCACGGGTTAGATTGGAATTAAGAGCAATATGACCAGACACATTCTGGAGTATATTCATTCTCATCTCTAACAGATAACACTGAGATTTCTTTCTTCACTAATAGAAACACTACCTTCTTATGTACATAGATTGCATAGAGTATTGCAAGTTTGAATACTAGTCAAGGTTTGTTGTGTGTTTCATGACATCACACACAATAATTCGTTTATATGACCACTGTAGATGCCTATAGAATGTGATGTGATCATTTTTATGTCACGGACTCCCTTTTCTAGTGGGGGCTAGGATGGTGCCTTCTTACAAAGGCTTTTGGTTTTGGTAAGGAAGGAAGGAAGATAGATCACAAGAATTAGAAAAGACAGAAGAAGGGCGAGAGTTCTAGAGTCTGGAGGTGGAGGGGAAGAAGCAGACGCTGCACCTACAAAGTCATGAGCTACAAATCTCCACACAGTACCTATGAGACGAGGCCGATTGCCGAGTGCTACACAGCCTCAGCAATGGGGGAGGGATGCAATTCGCCAACTCCTCAGAGCAGCGACGGAAGTAGAAAAGATAGAAAAAAGAGAAGTATGATACCTTACGGCAATGAAAAAAAAATCCAGATTTGAAGCAAGAGTAGTGTCATTGATGAGTAATTGCCTTAGAATCAACCCAGTCAAGCTTAAAAGTGTAAGATGAAGCACCCAGATGTGCCAGTAATATTCTAAGCAGGGATAGATAAGACCTTTATAGAGTTTAAGTAACTGAAAAGACAAAAAAGCCGAGTTGAAAAAGAAATAGAACCCCCAGTTTTTTTTTTATTTATGCAGATTATAAATTTGGATTATGTGACTCCTCTAAGACAAGTTAGAGGCTATCTGGAGTCCTAATATTTTAATGGAATTAAAAGGGGAAATTTCGTTAATTTTGAAGACAATAGGGTTATCAGGAGGAGGAGAAAATAAAGAGATAACCAGAAACTGTGTCTTGGAGGCATTAAATTTAACTAAATTGATGGTGCCACGCTCATATACTCTCTGTAAACCGGAGTTGAGAGTTGAAAAGAGAGTTATGCAAGACTGATTACGAGTAGCAGATGAAGATTGTGAGGAGAAGACAGAGGAAAAATGAAGGATAGAATCGTCGGCAAAGGCGTGGAGAAGAGAGGGGGAAGGCGACTGGAGAAGATCGTTGATGAAAAAAAGAAAGAGTAGATGAAAGAGCAGAGCCCTATGGAACACCAGCAGTAACTGGGAATGAGCTAGATGTTGCACTGTCAACAACCACAGATATAATATGGTCAGAAAGAAAACTGGAAATCAGAAAACAGAGAAAAGGGCTAAAGTCATATGCAGGACTTTTGGCCAACAGAGCCTTATGCTAGACTCGGTTGAAAACCTTAGAGATATCAAGGGCGACGACAAAGGATTCCTCTTAGTTCCTCAGATAAAATGACCATACATGAGTGATATAGGACAGGAGATCACCAGTGATTCTTGCCTGCAGAAGCCGTACTGGTGATAGGAACTAAGTGAGCTAGACTCAAAATGTTTCAAGAAGTGAGAATTAAGCAAAGTTTTGAATACCTTAGCCATAGCAGAGGTTAGAGCAATGGATCAGTAGTTGGAGGGAATAGTTGTCACTATTCTTAGAAACAGGTTGAACTAGAGAATGCTTCCAAGATGGATAGATACTGGTTGAAAGAATGAGGCAAATAAAGATATCTACAAACTCTTTAAGGAACTTTGCAAGGATTCCATCGGGTCTGGATGCCTTGTATATCTTTAGAGAGCGAAAAACTCTATGAATAGCCATGAAGCAGGCACGGTCAAACAAAGGATTAGGAGAAAAATTTTCAAAAAGGAGGGGATGTACGCCTCCATTCCCGAGGTATGATCTTGGTAACTTTTAAGGTTACCTGAGTTGGAAAGCAGTAGTCGTCCAATGGGAAGTCAAAGAGAATGTTTTGCAGTCATCACGTTGGGTACTCTTGAACTTTCAAAAGTGGAGTTGAGTAGGAGGAATTGATGAAGGTAGAGATTGAGATCAGAGTGGTCAGATTTATCAAGAGGGGAAAGTCTAGTATATGAATAGTTTGAAGGATTAAAAGTAAAGAATAAAGCAAGAGCGTTTGCTTCAAGGTGGTGCCAATTGGGGACACAAGTAGGATGCTTAATAATCTGCTCCATAGTGTGAGTAACAGAAAGCAAGGGCCTCACTCCCTCCTACATCAGTGTTAGAAGAATGAAGCCACTCACTGTGGTGTACATTGAATTTCCAAACTGAACTTCAGCCGTACATTGAATATTCCAGAGGTACCTTCTCTTTCAAGATATATATATATATATATATATATATATATATATATATATATATATATATATATATATATATATATATATATATATATATATATATATATATATATATATATTCATAATGAACCTGTGATGTTAATAATGCATTGTCATCCATGAAAAATAATGGATCTTACTAATATTTGTTGAACTATGATATGCAGATTTCTATTTTCCGTAATAGCTTGGCTGGTATGGTGGCATGAACATATTCATATATGTCTTCCCTAACTCTAATGACCTTTCTTCCTTCAAACAAGTTATTCATGCTAGAGAGAAATGGTTCAATAATGAGTGTAAGAGAGCTAAGGAGTGGAGAGACAAATGCTGGAAAAGGTATAGGAGGAGAAAAAACATAAATGCCTGGCAGACATATAGAAGAGCAAGAAATTATTACATAAGTAAAAGAAGAGATGCAGAAAGAGACTATGAAAGGGATATCATCAGGAAGGCTAAAGAAAATCCCATACTTTTCCACAGCTTTATCAGAGGAAAACTGAAGGTAAAAGATCAGGTTTTAAAGCTAAAGAGAACGGACGGAAGCGTCACTGAGATGGATGAAGAGATCTGCAAAGAACTGAAGAAGACGTTTCAGTCAGTACTTACAGTAGAAAATACCCCACCCTCTCAGATTGCAGAGATAGAAGCTCATGAGCCAGTATTAGAGAATATCATCTTTTCAGCCACAAAGGTATTCAAGGTGCTGATGGAGTTAGATATCCATAAACCTACAGGTCTTGATGATATATGCCGTTATGTACTTAATAAATGCTCTAAATCAATATCAGCAGCACTAAGTATCATATATGAAAAGCTGGAGTCAGGGAAGATTCCAGAATGCTGGAAACAAGCGAACGTGGTACCTATCTTCAAAAAGGAAGAAGGAATATGGCTCTAAACTACAGACCTGCTTCCTTGACCAGCATAGTTTGCAAAGTTTTGGAGAAACTACTAAGGAAACATATCTCTCTTCATTTGGAATCCTTCAACTTTTTGTCAGTAAGACAACATGGCCTCAGAGAAGGTATATCAATAATAACAAACTTATTAGAATTTTATGACGAGGTAAGCCGAATCTTACAGGAGTGAGAGGGCTGGGCAGATTGCATATTTCTAGACTTCCAGAAAGCATTTGAGTGGTCCCACACTGGAGACTTATTAAGAAGCTGCAGGCAATGGCGAGAATAAGGGGAAAAGTCCTGGAATGAATAAAAACTACTTAGAAGGAAGGGAACAGAGGGTTAGAGTAAGGCACTCATAGTCTGAATGGAGAAGAGTTAGTAGTGGAATTCTGCAGGGTTCAGTTTTAGGGCCACTTTTGTTCCTTGTATAGGTATATTACCTACCAGTCTGTAAATTCATTCATGAATATGTTTCAGATGATGCAAAGATTGTACAGAAAGTAAGAAGTGAGAGCAATGGCAGAGAACTTCAGGAAGACCTAAATAGTATGCATGAGTGGTCAGAAAAGTGGCTAAGGAAATTTAAGCTTCAAAATGTAAGGTAAAGAGAATAGGTAAAAGTGAAAGAAGGCCCAAGCTTGATTACTCATTGGCAGGAGCAGAACTTCAAGAGACATAGAATGAGAAAGATCTGGAAGTAAATATTCTGGCTGATATGTCTCCAGAAATGCATATAAATGGCATAATAAGGGCAGTATATGCTTACTTAGCAAATGTAAGGGTAGCCTTCAGGCACATGGACAAGGAAATGATCAGAAATATTTATGTAGCCTATGTAAAGCCAAAGCTTGAATGTGCAGCCCCATTTTGGAATCCACACTTGAAAAAGCACGTAGTTAAGCTGGAAACAGTTCAAAGACATGGCACGAAACTGGTGCCAGAAATACGCAGTCTGTTATGATAGAGTGGATAGGGATCGATATTTTGATATGGCTGGCACTAGAACTAGAGGTCATAGTTTGAAGCTTTGTAATAAAACTTCTTTGCAGGATGTCAAGAAGTACTTTTTTTTAAGTGTACGAGTAGTTGATAACTGGAATTGGCAAAGCGAGGAGGTAATTAATGCTATCCATAGTTATAAGGACAAGTATGATAAGTATCATTAAGTACACAATGGAACCGACCAAGAGAAGGGAAGCTACGAGCTTGGGGCGCTTTCCCATAATCACAATTAGGTAATTATAATCTTTCTCTACTTATTCGTATCTTTTTTCACTCTCTCTTCCCTACTCGACTCTCATTCCAAGTTCATCTAGTGCTCTATTAATATCATCAGTCCATATAATTTTAGGACTTCCATTCAGCCAAACCAACTTGACGCTTTCTACCTTAACCGGCAGCCTTCTTTCAACACCCGTTCTCTGCCATATCTCTACATTTCCCATCCTATTATGGACAGAGCTACCATTCTTTAACACTTTTTCTCCATTACATTCATTTTTTTCCTCTTCATTTTGTTGCTCTAAGTCTCTGCTCTAGAGTATAAATTAAACGACTAAATGAAAAAAATATAAAAATATAAACTCATTGTGGAGGATTTCCTGTGTTATTACCCTTCGATCTTACCCCCTAAATTCAGAAATCCTGACATGGCTTTGATAGAGGCCTACAAACGATGTCAATTAAAATCCTCTACCAATAAAATATAATTAATATTACATGCATAGACATACATGCAAATATATTATAAGGGGGTTTGTGAACTGTTGATATGTGAATGATTAAATAAACTCTCCTCCCCTTAAATTAAAACTTCCTCATACAGAATAATAAATTTTCCAACATATATTCTATCTACGGGTGTTCTACTAAAATGAGCTCATTCTGTCCCTCACACGTAGTCATAACTATTGTCAGAAATAAGTTAAATCTGTACTCATCTATCCGGAAAACCCAAAGGTCGTCAGCAATCACGGGACTCCAAATCAAACTCGAATACCTTTTGATTCACGTATCTCTACCGTGTTCTCTTACTTGAGTTACTCGTAGTGCCTCACGAGAGTAACTAATTACTCATTAACGAACTTATAAGTAGTGTCAATAAAAACAGTAAACACGAGTGCCTCGTAGCATCTCACGACAGCAACTGAGAACAAACTCACAAATGAAACAAAGCACAAACCCTATCGTTCACATTTTTCATAATCATTAGAACAAAATTTCACAATGACATTGAATATATTGATCATTCAGCGCAAGAAAAATCATGTTTTGATCACGTGGACAGTTATAATTGCAGAGAACTCTGTTCACACAAAGTAATTAACGTTATCATGATGCGGCAAATGATTAATTGGCAGAAAGCCTACCAAAGCAGATTTCGCTCTCGACTTCGGAGCTATACATACACTATGCATAAGAATATTTATACATAATATAAATAAGTATTCATATGCGTAAATGTTATATAATTGAATAAGTGTCTCGAAATATATTCAAAACACTCATATAACTCGTTTTCTTTAATTATTCACATTACCAATATTATTATATTGCTCGCATAATGTCAGTAAAAGGCAAGCACATGCATTTCTTAGTATTTTATCCAAAACTAACATTTTGCATAAGAACTAGTTTTATATTTTCTCTCTCCCTCTGGTGGTTACACTTTTCAGCAGGATGTCCTCTATCTAAGGGTTAAGTATTTATAATTTAAGCTCATGTTAATGATCCAAGCAAAAAAAAAAAAAAAAAAAAAACTTATCAATCGGTACTTTTGTAAAATCTAATCGATCGTACTTGTACTTACAACGCTTTCAGACGTCTTCAGCAGCACAGGTGACGTCCAACTGAGGCTAAGAAGAGAACCGGACTGGCCTTGAGGGATTATCAGATTCTTTTTTTTTTTTTTTTTTTAGATTCTCCACCCAAAGATGGGTGAAACGGGTCTTGGGGACCCGTAGGGCGGGTGCCAGACGGCACAGGCCCCAACCCCCCACAGTAGCCCCCAGCAACAGCAGAAAACTCCCTGGTACACAGCTTAAACTCTCTTCCCTGGACTATGCACGCATGATGATATTCACCTTTGAAGGAGACCGTGCCTTCCCTTTTGGCTATGCACTATCCTTTGACCTCTCGAATGCGAGGCCAGGGCGTTATAAGTGTACTAGCCATGGAACTGTGTCATTTTCTCTTTCATGGAACTCTGGGACACCACCTCTGCAACATTCTTCTTCTTCTATTTCTTTCTCTTTCTCTGTCTTTTTCTTTTTCTTTTCTTTCTTGTCTTTCTGCTTCTTCATACAATCTCGGGAACATTTGATCAAGACACAAGGACTAAACTGGGAAAGGCAAGGCCTTGGGATGAATTCCATTGTTAATAATTTCCACAGATTCAAAACTCGATATACAACAATAATTAGATAGCCGTAGTATGAGGACGTCCAGGCCCCATTTTAGCAATGAAAGACCTAGAATGTGAACAAAATGAAAAAAAAACGAGCAATTGAATAGCCATACATTTGCGAAGAAGAGATTAATGGTACTCTCTCTCTCTCTCTCTCTCTCTCTCTCTCTCTCTCTCTCTCTCTCTCTCTCTCTCTCTCTATATATATATATATATATATATATATATATATATATATATATATATATATATATATATATATATATATATATGTGTGTGTGTGTGTGTGTGTGTGTGTGTGTGTGTGTGTGTGTGTGTGTGTGTGTGTGTACACCTGATTGTGTTTACGGGCAAGAGCTCTATGGTCGTAACTTCCCGTCTTTTGATCGGTTTCATTTTTGTACTCTATGGTACTTATCGTGCTTATTCTTAAAACCATGAATTCAGTTAGCATTAACTGTATTCTTGTTTAGCGAATTCCAATCATCAACTATACATATATAGCCGAAGGATCTTTTGAACCTAAATAGCACTCTTCATGACAATTCGATATTATTTTTTTTTCAGCTACGGTTCTGTTTCTATGCCTGTTTGTGGGGATTACTGACTAACCCCGGCGGGAATTTAAGATTTTTATCTATTATTCCCATGTTTAGGGCTCCTGGGCGGCTCTTTTGTCTCCTTCTTTTCAAGTGTTCTTCTGTTTTGCTAGTTGTATCTCTTGCCATTGTACTTTGAGAAGGTGGCCAGTTTAGGTCACGAAATTAATAAGTACTTTATATATATATATATATATATATATATATATATATATATATATATATATATATATATATATATATATATATATATATATATATATATATATATATATATATATATTCGTTGTTTAGAGTAATGAGCTTTTCCTTCCATTTTAGACTGTATGTTAACAGTTCAGTGTTATTAATATATATATATATATATATATATATATATATATATATATATATATATATATATATAATATATATATATGATTGATTCGGTTTTACGTCACGAACTCCCTTTTCTACTAAGGGCTAGGACGGTTGCCTTCTTACGAAGGACTTGTTTTGGCAGATGTAATCGCTACCCTGAGTGTATGCCCTTACTAACCTCAGTCCGTGACGGGGCGCGAACCCTCGACCTGCCGCTTCAGAATCGCATATATATATATATATATATATATATATATATATATATATATATATATATATATATATATATATATATATATATATATATATATATATATATATATATATATATATATATATATATATATATATATATATATATATATATATATATATATATATATATATATATATATATATATATATATATATATATATATATATATATATATATATATATATATATATATATATATATATATATATATATATATATATATATATATATATATATATATATATATATATATATATATATATATATATATATATATATATATATATATATATATATATAATATATATATATATATATAATATATATATATATATAATATATATATATATATATATATATAATATATATATATATATATATATATATATATATATATATATATATATATATATATATATATATATATATATATATATATATATATAAAGAAAAGTTCTTGAGCACTAAAATTCATATGAAATTTACAATTACATCACCTGAGAGTTCCCACTAATAAGTCCATAATGACTGAACCTTCAAGTGTGACATTTGGGCCTCGTTTCTCTTGGCGTACCTGTGAAATTCTTGGCCGAAATTTTAACACACACGCAGATCTTCCTCGACAGACAGAAGAAGATTTTTTGATTTGCTTTTAATGAGAGTCCGGAATGAGGAAGCTTGTTCATGGAGGTAAGAAGTTGAAAACTGGAGTAAAGCATCCAATGCTTTTACTGAGATGACAGGGTACTCTAGCTATGCTGTGATGGTCGGCGGAACCCCGGTTGGTAACCAATGCAGCATATGATTGCGCAGTTGGCAAGGAAGTGCATGAGATTCTTTTTTTCTTTATGGTTGAAGGTCAACGTGTGAATGCTACTGGCTGTTGTATATACGTACCTGTAAATATTCTCTCTCTCTCTCTCTCTCTCTCTCTCTCTCTCTCTCTCTCTCTCTCTCTCTCTCTCTCTCTCTCTCTCTCATTAAGTATGTGATTACCTATTTATAATTACCTACTTGTGCTTACGGGAAAGAACCCTATGATCGGGGGAAAAACCCTCTGTCTCCTGGTCGATTCTATTTTTGTACTAAGTGATACTTATTCTTATTCTTAATACTATGACTGCCGTTAGCATTAACTACTTCCTCGTTTAACGAATTCCATTCATCAACTGTTCTTACACTAAAAAAAATGCTTCCTTACATCTTGCAAAGAAGCTTTCTTACGAAGCTTTAAACCATGACCTCTTTAACCATGACCTCTTGGTCTAAAGCCAGCCATATCAAATATATCACTACCCGTCAACTCTGTCATAACCATGAAGGCACTTAAAATATGTAACTATATTTCCCCTCTTTTCTTTTAGCTTCAATTGATGGTAAGTCTAATTCCTTCAACCTCTCCTCATAACTGAAACTGAGTATCTCTGTCACCATTTTCGTATGTGTCTGAAATTTTCCTCAACTTATTTATATTCTCCTCCAAGTGCAGATTCCAAAAGGGTCCTGCAAAATTCAAGCCTTGGTCTCACATAAGTTACAGAAATATTCCTGAATATTTTCTTGCCCATGTGTCTGGAGGCTACCCTAGCATTTGAAGAGAAAGCATATGCAGCCTTTACTCTACCATTTATATGCAATGCCGGAGACAAATCTGCCATTACGTTTACCCCTAAACCTTTCTTATTCTCTCTTTCCTGAACTTCTGCCGACTTATTGCTTAGAGTTGTCTCTCTCCTTCCCTTTTTGAAGATTGGTACCAGATGCAATTGTTTCCAGCAACTTGGAATCTGCCCAGATGCCCAGACTTCTCAATATGATGCATAGCTCCCTAGATTATGATGGAACACACCTCTAATGTAAATAAGGGGATACGTCATCAGGCCCTATAGCTTTATGGGCATCTATCTCCATGAACTCTTTGCATACCTCTATAGCTGAAAAAACTCTGTTCTATAGTACTGGCCCATAATCTATTATCTCAGCAATCTGAGGGGATGGAGTATATTCTGTTTGTAAAATTCATTGCAACTCCTTGTTCAATTTTCCGCAGATCTCTTCGTCTGTCTCAGTAAAGCTTCCATATACCCTCATTAACTTTAAAACGTGTTTTTTGACCTTCAATTTACCTAAGACAAAACTGTGAGAAAAAATTGGGATTTTATTTGGTCTCCTTGGTAATAACCCTCTCATAATCCCTCTCTGCCCCTCTTAGGTACTTATTTCTTGCTTGTCTGCAAGTCTCCTGGCATTTATACTTTTTGCTTACAATACCAATTCCAGCATTTGTGTTTCCACTCCTTAGCTCTTTTACACTCATTTCTGAATTATTTTTCTTTGACATTGACAGCTTCTATTTTGGTGGATGGCATGCAACATTTAACTATCTACTCACATTCCTCACAAAAGATTTTTGCATCTCTGGTACAGATTTATTGTTAAATAAGGTCATCTAGGCAATAACAACAAATGCTTAATTTTGTTGTAATCTCCTTTGGAATAGTTCCTCCTCATTTCTTTCTCAGGTCCCATACTCTTAGGCAGAACGCATTCGATGCTATACTCTATCAACAACAGACAGTGGTTACTTTTTCCAATTTGGTGGCTCATACTCAATTTTGTCCATAGCCAACATATTATTTCTGAATACTAGATCGAACAGTGATGGCTCATCCCCATTCCTTGCCCTCGTTAGTTGGTTATATACAACAGCTATTATAATGCTCTCTGGACCAATATTATGCGAGCAACAAGAAATTCCTTGAACTCTCTCTTTTGAGCAAAGTGTATATCTTCAACCTGAAATCCTTCACTTGTGAATAATGCTATCCCTCCACAAGTCTTCTCAGATCTTTCAACCCTTGAAATATTCAGAAGCCCTTAGGAAAAACTGTGGCGCTGATTATGCCCTCTCTTAGTTTAGGTAACCACTACTATATCTACCATGCTGTCGTGAATCCGATCTATTGATGCTACTGCCTTACCAGCTACTCCACCAGCATATGTGGACAGCAATCTTATTCAGCAATGTTCCCTGATTTCCTAGCATCTTCTTTATCAACCCTCAGGGTGGATGAACCCTGAAACAAGTAATTTTCTTTGTTCCTTCATTTTTTTCCTTCATTAAACATTTCAACTTCTTGTAACCAGCTTTTAATCATTTCTTATCTTATCCTGCATTCTATATGGTCTAATGAGCTCTGTTCTGAGTTACTGAAGGTCTTTTAGGTGTATTGCCCTCAGTAATTATTCATGTGTCCCCTCTCTCAAATTTCTTTTTCATTATTCTTGCCTTTCCCTCTCAAGTGCATTTGCTAATTCGGTGAATGTTCACAATATTCTTTATATCATGTACTACTCCAAGCTTCCTTTTCAGGTCTAAAATCTTAGCTTTATAATGTTCATGTCTCCCCGGCCATGTTGAATTCTGGGATTGCCTCATGCTTGAGATAATCAAGGTCTTCTGTTTATCAAGTGCTTTCATTTTTTCTGTCACTGTTGCTTTATAATCATATGCATCTATATTTTTCAATACCACCTCCCTCACTGCCTCTTTTACTGCCACGATATTCTTCAATGAATGTGCATTAGAGCTCACATTTCTAAATCTGCATCTAAACAATTAGGGGTTCTGTTTCGTTTTTGTCATTACTATTCTTCTTTTCAGTTACTTAAATGCTATGAAGGTATTATCCATTCCTGCTTAGAATATTCCTCACACATCTGGGGTGCTCCTTACCTTGTTAGGGTTGAATCTAAGCCAGTCAGACTCATCAGTGACTTCTCTTACTTCTAATCTGGAGTCTCTTTCTCTTCGCCATAAGTTATCATCTCTTTCGCTTTCCATCGCTGCTCTGATGAGTTGTATTCCTCCCCCGCTGCCAGGACTGCGTACCACTCGCCAAGAGGCCTCGTCTCAAAGGTACTGTGTGGAGATTTGTAGCACTCGGCTTGGTCAATGCAGTGGCTGCTTCTTCCTATCTACCTCCAGACTCTGGAACTCTCTTCCTCTTTTTGTCTTTCCTAATTATTATAACTTATCTTCCTTCAAAAAGCGGATCCATCATCATCTTAGGGCCTAATCCTGCCATATCTCTTCTTCTTCTTCTTCGTCTACATCTTTTCCCACTTTTATGTGGGGTATATGTTTCTAGCCAGTTGTCTGTACTGGCCATATTTTGGTTTTGGCAAAATTTTTATGGCCGGATGCCCTTCCTGCCGCCAACCCTCCCCATTTACTAGGGCTTGGGACCGGCACCAAGTTGAGGCTGGTTTACCCCCCTCAGTGGCTGGGTTTAATCCTGCCATATCTCTGGGGCCTCAATACTTCAACTATTCTTTCAGCCTATCCTTTTCTTTTTGTGTATTATTTCCTTAATTTTGCCTTGTCCTTAGACTTCTACTTTTTCTTCATCTTATTGCTTTTTGGTCCCCGGGAGAGATGAGAGCAAGTACTTGACTGTCCAGGTGTCTCACTCATAAGAAAAAAAAAATCAGCTCCTGAAAATCTCTTCTAAACTTTAAAAATGTTCTATCTAAACATTACAAGCTATCATTCCATCTCTCTCAGAAAATGGCAGTCTCTTAGCATTTAGTTCAATAAGGTTTTTACCCAACTTTTTGTTGTTATTCCTTTCTTGTTATACTTTTCTTTCTTCCCCTTGTATATTGTTATTCTTCTCTATTTCTTGTATATCGTCTATTAGCTTGTTCTTCTTTTATCAAACTCTCAAGTTTCACTTTCATTTCCGTTTCCATATTCCGAATTTTATCATCCAGAGGTCCATTACAAAGGCCAAAAATTGCATAAAATAATTTTTTCACTTTACTCAAAGCAACTCCCCTCCCACCCACCCCAGAGATCCTATACCACCCCACCACCGACCAATTGGTGAAGAGAGAGAGAGAGAGAGAGAGAGAGAGAGAGAGAGAGAGAGAGAGAGAGAGAGAGAGAGAGAGAGAGAGAGAGAGAGAGAGAGAGAGAGAGAGAGAGAGAGAGAGAGAGCTGGTCGCATCTCGGGGTTTGAGTCACAGAAATGCAACTTTTGCTTTAGCCTCATATGAAAACAATTCAAATTTGACTTTGGTATTAATGAAAATCATCATGAAGTAAAGCTTACACATGCGGCTGAGTATAAAAACTTAAAGACTGCGAAACACTTGTCAGAGCAGAAGCTGTAGTGAGTTGCCATTGATTTTATTATTTATCTTTAACTGCTAAAATTTTCATTTCAGAAAAACAAGTATCTTTAAAGCCAAGTTTAATCTAAACTACAATCACAGGGTTATTTCAATCACAATAAAAAATAAAATCAAACTCGATTTAGAAGTGTATTTGTGACTGTGCGTAATTACCTAATTCCGATAACCTAATTTTGCTTACGGGAAAGAGCCCTATGCTCGTGACTTCCCGACTCCCAGTTGGTTCCATTTTTATACTGAATGATGCTTATCCTACTTATCCTTAAAATGAACTGAGTTAGCATGAAGAACCTCCTCGCTTATCGAATGCCAATCATCAACAGTTCTTACACTAATAAGCAATTCCTTACATTCTGCAAAGAATTTTTCTTGTGAAATTTCAAACTATGACCTCTAAGTCTAGAGCCAGCCATAAACGCTTTGCATACCTCTGTAAGTGAAAAGATAATGTTCTCTAATACCGGCCCATCATCTCTTATCTCTGCAATCTGAGGGGTTGGGTTATTTTCTATTGTAAATACTGACTGAAACTCCTAATTCAATTCTTTACAGATCTCTTCATCTGTCTCGGTGAATCTTCCATCTGCCCACTTCAATTTTTAAGCCTGTTCTTTGACCTTCAGGTTTCCTCTGATAAACCTGTAGAAAATTTTGGGATATTCATTGACCTTTCTGGTAATATCCCTTCCATTATATTTCTCTGCCTCTTTTCCTTTACTTCGGTAATCATTCCTTGCTCTTTTATAAGGCTTCTGGCATGAATGTTTATTCACCTCCCATATCTATTCCAGCATTTGCCTTTTCACTCCTTAGCTCTCTTACACTCATTATCGGACCATTTCTCTCTGACATGAATAACTCCTATTTTGGCGGAAGTTATGCACCAAGTAACTTTCTTCTCAAATTTCTCACAAAAGATTTTGTATATATCTTGTACATATTTGTTGTTAAATGAGGACATCCGGCCAATAACTGCAAAGAGATAATTAATTATTTTTTTATTAAATTCCTTTTGGGTAGTTCCACCTTGTGTCCTTTTCAGTGTCCCTACTTTCAGGTAGAACATCTATAATGATATGTTCCTTCAACAACACACAGTGATCACTCTTTCCAATAGGTGTTCATACTCAATTTTTTAGTATAACACATTATTTGTGATTAGATTGAGCAGTTCTGGCTCATCCCTACCCGTGGCCTTCGTTTGGTCCAGTACATGTTGATGAAGGAAATTTCCATCTGCACAATCTAGAAAACTTGTCCCAAATGAATCCCCTCCCCTATCTGGGGTCAAGATTAGTTCAATCTATCTCTGTGTGATATAATTTCCCATGATCAAAATCCTAAACTTTCTCTCCCATGCAGCGTTAACAACAGACTTTATAACTTTGATAGTACCCTTATGACTTCCCCCATAAACATCTGGCCTCTTTTGAATCCTTGTTAGGCTATATACAATGG
>JAXCGZ010002599.1:42500-45563 GCA_037179515.1 Halocaridina rubra
AGATAGGTATCACATTTGCTTGTTTCCAGCATCTTGGAATCTCCCCCGACTCCAGTGACTCCTTAAATATGATACTTAGTGCCACTGATATTGTGTTTGCGCATTTTTTAAGCACATGAGGGGATATGTCATCAGGACCTGTAGCTTTATGAACATCTAAATCCATCAGCGCTTTGCATACCTCTGTGGCTGTAAGGTTGATGTTCTCTAATACCGGCCCTTGAGCTTCTATCACTGCAATCTGAGGGGGTGGGGTATTTTCTACTGTAAATACTGACTGAAACTCCTTGTTCAATTCTTTGCAGATCTCTTCGTCCGTCTCAGTGATGCTTCCATCCGCTCTCTTTAGCCTTAAAACCTGTTCTTTTACCTTCAGTTTTCCTCTGATAAAGCTGTGGAAAAGCTTGGGATTTTCTTTAGCCTTCCTGGTGATGTCCCTCACATAATCTCTCTCTGCCTCTCTCCTTTTACTTAGGTAGTCATTTCTTGCTCTTTTGTAGGTTTGCCAGGCATTTATGTTTTTTCTCCTCCTATACATTTTCCAGCATTTGTCTCTCCACTCCTTAGCTCTTTTACACCCATTATCAAACCATTTCTCTCTGGCATGAATTACACCTACTTTGGTGACAGGTATGCAGCAATCTACTATCTTCCCATATTTCTCACAAAAGATGTCATACATTTCTTGTACAGATTTGTTGTAAAATAAGGTTCTCCAGTCAATAACTGCAAAAAGCTCATTCATTTTGATGTAATCTCCTTTCGGATAGTTCCTCCTCATGTCCTCAGTGCCTCTACTCTCAGGAAGAATGTCTTCAATGATATACTCCATCAACAACACACAGTGGTCACTCTTTCCAATTGGTGGTTCATACTCAATATTTTCAATATCCAACACATTATCTGTGAACACCAGATCAAGTAGTGATGGCTCATCCCCACCCCTGGCTCTTGTTGGTTCCATTACATGTTGGTGTAGGAAATTCCCTTGTACGCAATCTAGGAATCTTGCCCCAAATGAGTCCTCACCACTGTGTGGGTCAAGATTTATCCAATCTATCTCTTTATGATTAAAGTCTCCCATAATCAAAATCCTATATTTTTTCTCCCGTGCCATGCTAACAACTGAGTTTATGACTTCAATAGTACCTATATGACTTTCCTCATAAATTTCAAGCCTATTTTGGTTCCTTGGTGGGTTGTATACAACAGTTACTATAATGCTCTCTGACCCAGTATTTATGCGAGCAACAAGAAATTCCCTGAACTCACTTTCTATAGCCAAGTTTATTTCTTCAACTTGAATCCTCTCACTTATGAGCAGTGCTATCCCTCCACCAGTCCTCTCAGATCTTTCAACCCTTAGTATTCTGAAGCCCTTAGGAAAAACTGTGACACTGTTTATGTCCTCACTCAACTTAGTCTCTGTAATTGCTACTATATCTGCCTTACTGTTGTGAATCCTATCTTTTAATTCTACTGCCTTACCAGCTAATCCATCAGCATTTGTGTATAACAATCTTAATGAGGCCCCATCCCCTGATCTACTGTCATTATCTTCTTTATCTCCCCTTTGTCTGGAAGTATTCTGTAACGAAAATTTTTCTTCTCTTCTTCATTTCTTTCATCATTTAACCTTCTTGCCTCTTGCAACAAGTTTTTGATCTTTCCCATCTCTTCCTGTGTTCTGTATCGTCTAATGAACACTTCTTTGCATTCTTGAAGGTCTTTTAGACTTTTTTTTCTCAACAATATTTCCCTACATGTTTCCCCTCTCTCAAAGGTTACTTTTGTGTGTGGTGTGTGTGTGTGTGTGTGTGTGTGTGTGTGTGTGTGTGTGTGTGTGTGATTACCTAATTGTGATTACCTAATTGTGTTTACGGGAAAGAGCCCAAAGCTCGTATCTTCCCGTCTCCTGATCGGTTCCATTTTTAGACTTAGTGATACTTATCATACCTGTCCTTAAAACTATGGATTGAGGTAGCATTAACTACCTCCTCGCTTAGCGAATTCCAATTATCAACTACTCTTACACTGAAAAAGTATTTCCTTACATCCTGCAAACAAGTTTTCTTCCGAAGCTTCAAACTATGACCTCTAGTTCTAGAGCCAGCCATATCGAAATATCGATCCCTATCCACTCTATCATAACCATGAAGGAATTTAAAGACTGTCACCATGTCCCCCCTTACTCTTCTAGCTTCGAGTGATGGCAAGTCTAATTCCCTCAGCCTCTCATCATAACCGAGATTGCGTATTTCTGGCACCAGTTTTGTGGCATGTCTTTGAACTTTTTCAAGCTTAGCTATGTGCTTTTTCAAGTGCGGATTCCAAAAGGGGGCTGCATATTCGAGTTTTGGCCTCACATAGGTTACATAAATATTTCTGAACATTTCCTTGTCCATGTGCCTGAAGGCTACCCTTACATTTGATAAGAATGCATATGCTGCCCTTACTACGCCATTTATATGTATTTCTGGAGACAAATCTGCCAATATGTTTACTCCTAGATCTCTCTCATTTTCTGTCTCCTGAAGTTGTACTCCAGCCACCGAGTAGTCAAGCTTGGGCCTTCTTGCACTTGTACCCATTCTCATTACCTTACATTTTGAGGTATTGAATTTCATTAGCCACTTTTCTGACCACTCATGCAGATTATTTAGATCCTCCTGAAGTTCTCTACCATTGTTCTCGTTTTTTACTTTCTTCAAAATCTTTGCATCATCTGCAAACATATTCATGAATGAATTTACAGACTCTGGTAGGTCATTTACATATACAAGGAACAAAAGTGGCCCTAAAACTGAACCCTGAGGAACTCCACTACTAACTCTTCTCCATTCAGACACTGAGTGTCTTACTCTAACCCTCTGTTCCCTTCCTTCTAAGTAAGTTTTTATCCATTCCAAGACATTTCCACCTATTCTAGCCATTGATTGCAGCTTCCTAATAAGTCTCCCATGTGGAACAGTGTCAAACGCTTTCTGGAAGTCTAGGAATATGCAATCTGCCCAGCCCTCTCTTTCCTGTAAGATTTGGCTTACCTCATCATAAAATTCTAAT
>JAXCGZ010002600.1:2500-45482 GCA_037179515.1 Halocaridina rubra
GGAAGCGAGTGTGGAAATCTCTGTTCTCCGCCAGGGACTTTGACTTTTGTTGCATCTTATAACACTCATGGAGTATTGATGAGGTGCAGAGACACCCTCAACCCAATTTTCCATCTCTCTCTATGACTCTGTTTAGCTAATATCTATATCATCATCATCATTATTATCTTCACTTCCAATTCCATGTGACGCAAAGGCCTCCTTGATATTTCCCTCACTCATTTCTTTCCTTTGTTTCACTCCTGTAAACCTCCGTTCATCTCCAGCCTCATGATTCCTAGGTCTAAGTCGAGCATGTCTAGGTCTTCCAATGCCTCTGGTGCCCCGAGGCTCTCATTTGACACCATCACATACTATTCAATGTTGGGCAATGTCATATCTTTGTGTCTTACTCAGTCTGTTAGTCTGTGTATCTCATTATTCATCTGGTTATCTATATCAATGTCTGTCTATCTCCATATTTTTTTTTCTCTCTCTGTTTACTTATATATATATATATATATATATATATATATATATATATATATATATATACTATATATATAGTATATATATATATATATATATATATATAATTCAACACATTCTTCGAAAGATAATAAAGGGTGTGAGTTGATGAATACCACTCTCTTTTCACCTTCAAATACGAGCCTGAGCTTTTCACTCAGCTTAGGTCTTGAAAGAATCCGAATTTTATGTTCTTAAGTTGTTCCTTGTGTTTATATAACTACATGATAATTCTATGATATTAACACGTGAAATAATGATACGTATAATCATCTATATTGATTTTATTCAGCAAGGCTTCAGAAAAAGAGTTGTTGGTGTGGTGAATGTCTGCTGTAATAACAGCATGTTTGTGTGGCATATATGAGTATTGATAACTATTTTTACTTTATTTTTTTCAGTTCTTACTTTATTTGAATCTAACTACTAAGGTCTAAGATTGGAACCCTTGACATTATTTTCCTTGTAAAATTTCTATATAATTCATTGCGATTAATGAGATATTTTATGATTAAATTGTTCTTGTTTACAGGCTGAGAGAACAACACTGTAGCCCCCCTTCCGTCAAGATGGCGACGTGGACTTCGCGACAAGCTGTGCGGGGTATAGCTGTGTCCCGCTGGGGACGTCCACCGCCCCCGCCCCTTTTTTCCTCCTCGTCCTCATCTTCTGAGTTCCCCAGTAGTGAAACCCTGCCCACAACGCCCTCAGATCCTTCCTGCGAATACCCTGAATATCCTGTAGATAATGGCATGCCGTATCCTACTACCCCCATGGAGGGGGAGCAGGACGTCCAGGACTGGTTGGGTAGGCAGCTAAAGACACTACATCTTAATGAAAAAAATTATTAATTGTACATTAAACTCTCGCACAGCCACAAGAAAGAGGGTTATTGGCCCATTACACTGAATACAGTTAGGTTATGTTTATTAAGTGCAAGACCAAAAAAGAAGTGGAAGTTTTGGTTTTATACTCTATTTGAAGATAATAAAATTGGAGATGCTGAGGTCAATTAAATAATATTTTTTGAAAATAATTATACCCCTTGTACTGCCTGATAGTTATTGTTTCAGTTCTTTTATAAATTTCAAGGGGACCGCTGCAGCCTTATGGTTAGAATACTCAACTCAGGCATTGGCAGACCCACGATCAAACCCACTATGGGGCATTATGAACGTCATCTAACCTTAATCCCCCAGCCTCAATATGTGTCTACTCCCATAATGAGGATTGACAATGCAACATAAAAACGTAAAACAACTTTTATGAATTTCAGAGTAAACAAGATGGGGACCGCCTTTCTTGTGTGTCTGTACGTACGCTCGCCCATATTTTACAAACAGCTAAATACAGTTCTTTACATACACAGAAAGTTCATGAGTCATACAGGATTTCATTACTTCCAGTGGATGGATACATATTTTCTCATTCAGTGCATATTTACTATCTTACGTATATACATATACACGTACATGCATACACGCATTGTATATATTGTACACACACATGGTCTAGTTTTGTAAATAATTATCTTTTAGTATTATTCATTGCTTTTCAAGTAAAATGTCAATTCTTGTAGTAAAACAAATGTTTTATCAAATAATGATATTAAATTGAAACTTTTGAAACTGAGACACAAAAGAGCAAAGTATAGTCAGATCTCACTATATTTGTCATTAAACCACGCCCCCTTTTCAGCTAAGAAATTATATAAAATATGAGTGAAGTTGTTTTAATAGACATATATAATAAATTATCCACGTATATATTAATTTATACGTTTGTTAGATATATAATTTAAATGTAGGTAACTATTTTCTCACATTTTGGAGCTTTGCCAAAAGGGGGCGTGGCCTTATTGTCCAACTCAATATGAACAAACTATAAAGCTTTATTTTTTTCTAGAAAATCATTCTTCTTTTCTATTGATTTATCAGGCTAAATTATTATCTTTTTATTAATATTAAAATCTCTGTTAGCTATTTGTCACATAAATAAATTGCGTATTTTTTGAAGCATCTAATGTATTTTTTATTATTTTTTATGGATTTGTATATGTCTAATTTAGTTTTTTTTTTTTGAGTTGCAAATAATATTCTTATTAAATATATATTTAACAAAAATGGATTGCATTTTATATATATATATATATATATATATATATATATATATATATATATATATATATATATATATATATATATATATATATATATATATATATATATATATATATATATTTACTCAGGGTTTCTCATATCACTTACATAATGTATACTTACATACTTATAAAGTACTAAATATTTCTTATGTACTTATACTTACTCTTAATTCTTGACTTATACTTACATAATATTTAGGAAGCTGCTCTACCAGAACTGGTAATATAATATCTCTAGTAATTTCTAGGTTCTAGATCTAATCTAGAACAAGCTTCTCCTATATTAGAAATTAGCTTGGTGTCTGGAGTACCTAGTCTAGAGTTCTTCTAGGAAGTGTAAAGTTTGGAGTAGGTTCTAGAAGTAATCTAAAATTGGTTCTAGTTGCCTTCTTGAGTCCTAGAGTTTTTGAAGTAAGTTATAGAACAATAATATGTTTTGCTTGTATTTGTGTAATACTAGTTCTAGATGTAGTTGAAGGGAGTTTAGAGTTTTGATGTAGGTTTCTAGAGCTTATGTAGAACATGATGCTGTTTCTCTTGAAGCTAAGTTTTAGAACCTTGGGGTTAGAATTTTTCAAGTAAATCTTAGAAATATTCAACAACTATTTGTAGATGTTTTCTGGGCTGCTAAAGTGATCAAAGTAGAATCTAGAATCAATCTCGAATCCTAGATCATGAAACAGCTCAGCAAGAAAACAATTCCTATTTTCTAGATCTAGATGTTTTGAAAGAGTCTGTTAATTGTTTCATGAAAAAGTTAGAGTAAGTTTCTTTTTTACTGAAAAGTTTTATTCATTATTTTATTCTAGATGACTTGAGGGTTTAAAAATTTTTGAATGGAGCTAGTTCTAGAAGTTTATAAAGGCTTAACCTATATTGAAACCTATTATCTAATTTTAGATATTTAAGGAGCTAGAATTCTTAAATACTCTCCAGTCTAGAACAAAGATCTGTTCTGCCCTTGTAAACTAATTCTAGATTGAATATTTAGATCTACTGTGGACACTTCTTCGTACATCATTTAAGACAAGGACTAAAGTCCTTTCAAATTATTTAAAAAAAAAATTTATGTAAGAATATGTCATCCATAGAGGCAAGCGTGGCACTCGGAAACATAGTGCCACATTACGTGAGGTTTTGTGATGTAAGAAAGAGAAAAAGTGAGGGTGAGGAGGTCACATGTAACCCTCCATTAGTGGCATATCGCCGAGTTAAGATATTGCCAAAATTCTAATAATTCCCTTCCATATCATATATAAATATATATATATATATATATATATATATATATATATATATATATATATATATATATATATATATATATATATATATATATATATATATTATATTTTATAATGTTAGATATTAACAGAAAGCTAGAGAAGGCCAATTGCTGAATAATCTGTGTTGATGTCTAGATTTCAATAGTTCTCAAAATCTGTAAATCTGTGAATATAAGTTATTATACAGGTAATGTCAGATAGTGATTCAATTTCATTCCTATGCAATCAGTTTTATCTAATAACCCATTAACTATTATATCTGTCATTTCTTCGTGTTCATTTATTAAGTAAATTTATTTATTTTATTTTTTGAGTAATTTTCTTTTTTAACTTGTATGTAATTTATGTCACAGCTTCTTTTAATTGTGTTAAAGTACTTGTTTGTTTCTAGTGCTTTAATTTGTTAAAATAATTCAATTTTATGTCTTTCTCTCTCTCTCTCTCTCTCTCTCTCTCTCTCTCTCTCCACCAAACCCATGTCTCTAACCACTTGTAATTACAATAATTATTAGCTAATGCTAATCCTCTAAAAGTGGTCACCGTGGCAGACTGGTAACACTTGCGACTCTGAGTTGTCAGGTCGAAGGTCCGCAGGCCACCATGTCTGAGGTTAGAAAGTGCTTTCACTCAGGGTAACGATCACACCTGCCAATACCAAAGTCCTTCACAAGTAGGCACCGTCCTAGTCCTTAGTAGAAAAGGGTGTCCGTGATGTAAAGCTGATCGCTAATCCTTTGAAACTATTACAGAATGCCAGTTGGCAGCCAATGGTGAGATGTCTGTTGTTGAGAGACTGCAACACCTTCTCGACACCGGCCAGTTCGCAGATGTTAACGTTCGTGTTGGGAAAGGAAACGATGTTGCTGTCTTCAAGGTTCATTTCATGCGATGTTTGTTAATTGCAAATAACTCATACACTTAACACACCTTTTTATTAGTCCCCCATTCGATTTAGGGTGAACACAGATATGTTGGAGCAGGGTGATTAAGGCAGGATGCCCTTCCTAGCTCCCCAAAGAGGGCTCGGAACCCTGATATTTGCTTCATGAATCATATATCCATATATCTGGGTTCTCTGTACTTTGACTGTTTTTTTCTGTCTGTCATTTTCCTTTGTGTGACATTACCTCATCTCTGCCTTGTCCTTACTCTTTTTCTTTTCCTTCGTCTTGGAATTTTCTCATGCCCGGGCCTTTATTGATGAGGGAAGTTTCTGTCTGTCCCGGTGTCACACTCATAAAAAAATAGCACCTTCTTACATATCAAATTTAATAAGTTTGTCTTTAAAGATTATTATGAACACTGTGCCCACATCTTACGTAGCTTTAAATAGTGGTGGTCTTGAATATACACAGTTAAAAAATATCAAAAAGGATAAAATCTAAGACTTCATTATAGCAACTACTATCCAGTTTTTTTTTTACATTATATTTATATGTTTCAGTAAAGGACAGTATTCCAAGCATTAATTATAGTATACGGGAGGTTAATAATGCATTTTCAGTAACATGGGAGGGTTTGCGAACCAGTTGATCATGTAAGATGAGTTACCACCTCATTACTAGATGCATTTGGCCACTGGCTACTAGGTTTAAGCAAAATTCCTTATAAACAAGTATGGAGAGATTTTTTTTTTTCCTTTTTTGTCATATTTTTCTTGAGAATTTTTTCTTTAGGACAAGTATTTTTTCCCAATTTTCCCAATTTTTTTTTTGCGGTTTATTATGATTGCTTGTTTGTAGTAAGTGGAGTTTAGAGTTATAGGACTAAACAATATATTAATCTTATTTTCTTTCTCTTTTTTTTTCTTATTTTATTCCTTTTTTGCTTCATTCCTTGCTTTATCCTTTTAACTGGCTTGTTTTTCCCTTCACCTTATTGTCTTATCCTTGATTTCCCTCTCAATGTTTTTCACTTTCTTGTTCTTTCACATTTGATCTTATTTATTGTTGTTTGTCCATTCCTTGCTTTATCATGTTTACTCATATTTTTACCTTTTTATCCTTTTCTTCTTCCATTACTTCTTTTCCAACTACTTTTTTTTACTTTTTTCTTATTGTTTCTCCATTTTTGTGTTTTTCCTCTTTGGTAGTTAAATTCCCTGCTTTATTAATCAATGTTTTTTTTTTAATTCCATCCATTCCTTCTTTTTCCCTTTTTTCTGCATTTATTCAAACTTTCTCTGTTATTTAATTTGATTCTTTGAGTCTCAATTATAATTTTTTATTTTATATGTAATTTTTTTGTTTATTTTCTATTACATATTTTTTGTTATATACTGTAATTTTTGTTTCCTATATGGGCTTCATTTTTATCTATATGATTTATTAAATCTCTCTCTCTCTCTCTCGTCTCTCTCTCTCTCTCTCTCTCTCTCTCTCTCTCTCCTCTCTCTCTCTCTCTCTCTCTCTCTCTCTCTCTCTCTCTCTCTCTACATCCTATTTTTTTAATATTATTTTCATAATTGTCTACTGCTCCTTCTGTTTTAAAATATAAACCCAATTTTGACAATGTCGATTTTGATGGGAAAATCTTGGCTTTGCTACGGAAAAATTAATTTCCATTTATAATATCATATTATCTCTAAGCTTATCTTAACCATCTTTTGATTTGTTTTATAACAATTCCTCTTGTTGCTATGATATGTGCTTCTCTTTCCTCTGTATTCTATAAACGTCCTTCAATAATTTAAATCGTTTTCGTCATTTCTTATATTATAAACGTTCTTCAAATCCCTCATTCCTTCTCATCCCTTCGTATTCTAAAAACGTTTTTCAAATCCTCCATACCTTCTCATCCCTTCGTATTCTAAAAACGTTTTTCAAATCCTTCATTCCTTCTCATCCCTTCGTATTCTAAAAACGTTTTTCAAATCCTCCATACCTTCTCATCCCTTCGTCTTCTATAAACATTCTTCAAATCCTTCATACCTTCTCGTCCCTTCGTATTCTATAATCGTTCTTCAAATGCTTAAATCCTCCTCGTCCCTATGTATTCATTAAACTTTCTTCACATCCTTCATTCTAAACCAGTAGCTCCCTTTCTGGTTGTGTGCTATGCGCTACCTCAGATTCGAAGGCGAGGGACTTGATGGGGTCGAGGAGAGGCTCCTGCATTCTGCCTTCGTCAGATGAAATATCTCCTGAAGTACGTACAGGGTGTCTAAAGGCTGTTAAGTATGGGACGTTCCTTTTAAGAGGGGGAACGTTTCTTTATATCTACAGAGGAGTGAAGAATCTTCAGCTATCTCTTTATAAGTTTTTTAGGGTCTTTAAATGTTTAGTCTTCACGACACCGAAGACAATAATATGGAGATTAATCCAAAGCATGAATTACATAATGTGTTCAGTATTTTCACCCTCCACCTGGCCTCATCAGAAGACTTTATTGATGAGCTCCCGAAGAGGCATGGTGGAGGGTGAAAAATTTCGAGTACTTATATTGTCATTTATGCCTCTCAGACTATGCATTAACCTTTCTAGTACTTTTTTGGCATATGCAGGGCTTGTTCGTATTCAGTAAGAGAAAAACCACCAAAAAAAAAAAAAAAGGACTTTTCATCCACTCTGGACTGAGCAGGCTTCAGTTATACCTATCCAGATAAACCTATCTTAGTTATACTTATTTCAGTCACACCTATCAGATTGTGCACGAGGGATCTGCATATACCATAAAAGAAATATTATAAGAAAAAACTTTAAATTTATTTCAATTTCTCCTGAGATCTTGGAAATAGGGACAATATTTCACGGCCACAACAGGATAAAAATACTTCATTTGTATTTTTCGTAGTTTTTAATCTATTTCTACATTATAAAACTATAAAAGTAGATTTATATTTGCTTAAATATATCCCAAATGTTCTCGGGCTGTAAAGATAATTATAGTGTATATTATGCACTGCATAGTGTATGCAGTGAAGATAATTCATCTATACCTCTCTCTCTCTCTCTCTCTCTCTCTCTCTCTCTCTCTCTCTCTCTCTCTCTCTCTCTCTCCTCTCTCTCTCTCTCTCTCTCTCTCTCTCCTCTCTCTCTCTCCTCTCTCTCCTCTCTCTCTCTCTCTCTCTCTCTCTCTCTCCCTCTCTCTCTCTCTCTCTCTCATCGAATTGATAAACCTGGGGGTTTTTAAACTAATTAAAACAACTATTGAAAAAAATTCTTTTTATAGACTTTGATTACTTTTACATAATTCGATTATCTAATATTGTTAAAGTTATCAAAGCCGATAATTTTAAAATTATTGTAGCTATGATTATTTATAATTATATATAACTATACATATTGTAGTCACCGTGGCTCAAGCGGTAACATCCGCGACTTTGAGGCGTCAGGTTGAGGGTCCGCGCCCCTTCACGGACTGAGGTTAACAAGGGCATGCACTCAGGTTAACGATTACATATGCCAAAACAAGTCCTTCGCAAGAAGGCAACTGTCCTAGCCCTTGGTAAAAAAGGGAGTCCGTGACGTAAAACCGGAACATATATAATTATACATATATTATTAATCTATATTTATATATATCTAAAAGCACATTAAAATGAAATTAAACATAATCAATAATTGTTTTATTTTATTTATTGTGTAGGGCATACTTTAACTACTTACATTTTATGTTTTATGCAGTTGTTTTTATTTATATATTATATTTCTTTCATTATCCTTGGCGTGGTATGGACATTTCTCATAGACAGAAAAAACTCATAAATTTTATTTTCAACAGATCTGTCTCAAAAACGGAACAGTTCTGGCTTTCAACAAAGTTTGCCGATTCCGTAAAGGCTATAGATGTCCGCAAGAAGAAGTGAGTACCAGAGTCACTCATAGTTTTAAAATAACATAGTTATAAGTCCTGAAGAGTTTAGTGTCATAAATAGTCCCAGTTCGAATATTGGAATTGAGGGATTAAGGCTGGATGCCATTTCTAACGCCCTTTAATGGGATTGAACCTACTTCATTCTCTT
The DNA here is from genome assembly GCA_037179515.1 of Halocaridina rubra. Classification (NCBI taxonomy): domain Eukaryota; kingdom Metazoa; phylum Arthropoda; class Malacostraca; order Decapoda; family Atyidae; genus Halocaridina; species Halocaridina rubra. Next base: position 11,418 of record JAXCGZ010002600.1, read on the forward strand.
TTGGACTCACGCACTCTGTGGCCCCAGTAAGTATTGAGTAACATATTTCTTCTATTTTTTACCACAATTCGCATGTTCTCACGATATATCCATGTGGAGTTAGTTCAAAACCTATTCGCATCGTGGCAAAAAAGTATTATAACTCGAGTCCTCTAAAGGATTTTTTTTACATGATTTTGTGCTGCATGGGAGAGAGCACCTTTGCTCATGATTCCACATCTCCTTATATGTTTTATTTTACTTACTTATCATATCTGTTCTTAAAACTTTAAATGCACTTAGCATTTACTGTTTCTTCATTAGTGCATGCCAACTATCAACTATTTTTACCCTTAAAAGTATTTCCTTACATCCTGCAAAAAAAGTTCTCTTGTGAAGCTACAAACTATGACCTCTAGTTCTAGAGCCATCATTATCAAAATATCGCTCTCCTTCTACTCTGTCAAAACTATGGAAGCATTTAAAGACCGTAACCATATCTCCCTTCTGTAGAAGGGACAGTAGTGGGTCCTGTTTTTTCCTAGCCTTTCGTTACTCAGGAGGCACAGTGAGTGATTATATCGAGTGCCAGGCATTACGTGGCACTAACTACAACGAGGGCTCAAGCACGAAGAAAAGGTATATCCCGTCTTGCATATCTGCAACTACAAGAAAGAAAAAGTACACCTCTGTTCCCATTTCATAATATCCTTTTGATTTCTTATTTGATATGTGAAATAATCATATAAATCTATAGTTATTGTTAGTTTAATAGTTAAACTACGTAACATTTGTATCTTTTAAAATAGATAAAGTGATATAAGAAAGAGATAGATAGAGAGAGAGATATATGCTCCTAAAATTGTCTTTAATCGGAAGGAAATTGTAAGAAAATTATGAATTGGTAACAGATTGATAGATAGAAAGAGAGAGAATAAGAATCTATATCGGTCATTTGAGTTCATTGTCTTAAATGCATTTTGCTCTTTTTCATATATATATATATATATATATATATATATATATATATATATATATATATATATATATATATATATATATATATATATATATATATATATATGCTATTTGTGGAAAGATTACATAATTTAGGGAAGAGAGAGTCTATATCGTTCTTTTGATTATATTGTCTTATATTTTTTTGTCTATTTTTTCAGATATACATGCCTCATGAACTTCGGTTTCGCGTTAGCCAGAACATCAAGTTACTGGGCGTAGGCTTCGGTTTTCTGTTCAGTTGCACTGATATGGGCATCACTGTTCACTGTCAAGGGCCCTGGGAAACTAGACAGTGGACAGACATCACACAGGTATTAATATCTGTTCCTTCTGAGGGGGTTAATAAGAATACCTCCTTCGTGTTCCCCTGTTTGTCATTGAAATTCGAGTAAATTGGGTGTCTCGTCATTTGTATTTGCCTACCACAGTAAGTCAAATATCTGACTTTGACGAAGCTCCCCCCTTTCAAGGGGGATTGTGGCAAAAATACTTCCTCCGTATTCCCCTGCGTGTCACGGAAGTCAAGTAAATGGGCGCAACGAGGAAACTAAGAATCTCTCTCTCTCTCTCTCTCTCTCTCTCTCTCTCTCTCTCTCTCTCTCTCTCTCTCTCTCTCTCTCTCTCTCTCTCCTCTCTCTCTCTCTCTCTCTCTCTGTCAGTATTAAACAAGTAAATTGTAATATATCATCTGTAAAAATCAATACAATATTTATAATATATATGATTACAATGCAAGGCCACCGCGGCTGAGTGATAATGCTCACAACTTTGATTCGTCTGGTCGTGGCTTCGAGGGCCACCACGATCTGAAGTTAGAATGGGTATTCACTCAGGGGTAACGGTCGCGCTTGCTAAAACCAAAAGTCCTTTGCAAGAAGGCACCATCCTAGCCCTTAATTGAAAAGGTGGTCCATGACGTAATAACAAGCACTTGGTATGTGTACAATGTGTATGAACTTGATATGTGTACAGACAGCGTGTCTGTGTAAATATGAAATGTAAATACACATTGTAAGTACTTTATATAATTTTTCTTTGGTTATTTTAGAGTTACTGCCGAGTCTCGGGAGAGAAGCAGGAGACAGCGGACGTAAGATTGATGTTTTCAGAACCGGTGAGAATTGAGAAAAATCACAGTTACAAGGTTAGTATCTTTGTGCCTGTCATTTCAGCTATCCGTGATCTGGAAATGCGTTCTCTCATATTCTCTTTTTCTGTTGCTCTTTTTTTCTCTCTCTCGTGCTTTTTTTCTCTTATCTTAACCTTACCTTTCTGAACCATATGGCGGTACTGGACGCAAGCCCAAAAGACCTCTAAAGTCTAGATATACAGCATCGTCAATGCTCAAACTAAATTTTTTTCAATATATTTTTTTACTCTTTTATGTGTCACGATTAATACCCATTCGAATGGGGAGAAACATACTTGGAGTTCGCTAAGCGAGGAGGTAGTTAATGCTATCTCAATCCATAGTTTAAGGACAGGTATGATAAGTATCACTAAGTACAAAATGGAACCGATCAGGAGACGGGAAGATACGAACTTTGGGTTCTTTCCCGTAAACACAAGTAGGTAATCACACACAAGTTGAAGCTGGGGAGTTTTTTTGATGCCCTTCCTAACGCCTTGCTGGGGGCTCAACAATGGGTTTGTCACTTCGCATGGGGGACGACCTATACAAGTTGAAGCTGGGGAATGAAGGCTGGATGTCCTTCTAAGTCCCACTGTGTGCTTGAACACCAGTATGAACCTTCCCGAGTCAAGGGCCCTAACCATTACACTCCCGCAGTCCATATGGAAATAAGAGAGAGTAGAATTGCCAGTCTTTGCCCCCTTAACATTATTATAGGATTTTATGAGATTCAGGGAATGCAGGCGTGTAATTATTTCTTAATTACGTCTTTATTTTAATTGCCTCCTAATGTAAATGTAGATTTTTCTTCCCTATCACAGGGAATATTCCTTTTTTTGTCTTTATGACATACATGGAATACCTGGGTGGATTTAATTTGTACTCCACAAGCAGAGATAATACAATAAAATTACAATGATTTAATCAAAGCTTTTTGCTTTTGAGTTCTTTTTACATTGCTTTACACTATGCACTGTATTAGTTTTTGAATCATGGCAGAAGTTCCTTGCCGACTTACCCTGTGAATGACCCAAACTGGGTGTTGGTGGTGATTTGTGACCAGCCCTTTATCTCCAAGGAGGTAAAATTAGTGATCAAGGTATATTAGCTTCTTGTGAATGTGTTTGCTCGGCCACCTTCCTTACAAGAGGGATTGGGGCCATTGCATATGTACGTAAACAACTGTGTACTGATATGAGAAACCCCTTGCAGGTTATGGTAAAAATTGGTCGTATGAGTGCCGGAAGCTCTGAGGTTGACCTCTGGGGTGGAACTGGTGCCCAGTACACCATACAGACCGAGGAAGCCAACTTCTTCTTCATCAAAGCGGCCGTAGATCCAAACAAAAATGTCGAGGAAAGCGACGGAGACACCAAGCCAGGCATCATCACGGAATTACTTTATCAGATAGATACTCAAGAAGATAATGATGAACCGAAGACAGAATATGTCTCGAGGAGAAGACGTCCAAAGTCTGAGGAAGAAGACGCCCAAGTAGTATCCAACGATAGTAGTCCTTGGCGTAAACGTCACAGACCAGCTGCCTCCGAAACTCCATCTCACGTCTCTAAAATATCACCAATGGAAGAGTATAAGCCCATGAGTTTCTCGACGAACAGGTGGCGAACGAAGCCCCGCGATGAGGAGACTGAGAGCAAGCCTCAGGTTGAAGAATATAAACCTTCAAGTTTTGCCACAAATAGGTGGAGAGTGAGGCCAAAAGAGGAAGAAACTGTTAAATCTGTAACAGTTGAAGAACCGAAACCAAGTTATTCAATAAGCAGATGGAGACCTAAAGAGGAAAACAGTAGTGTTCTTAACACTACAGTGGTTGATGACAAACCATCAAGTTTTGCAACAAATCGTTGGAGAACAAGATCTAGGGAAGAGGAAACAGACACTAAAAGTAGTCTTGATAACTTGCCATATAGCACTAGAAAAACTTCAAACGAAGAAAAGCCCAATACTTACTCTTCCAGTACGTGGAGATCTAGGATGAGAGAAGAAGCTCAGCCGGTCAAAGTTGAGCTTAGGAAAACGATAAATTTAGAAGATGAAAAATCTTCTCTTCCATTTTTAAGAAGACATGAGTCTGCTACAAATAAACTTCCGGAAGTACCGTACATGCGTCGTCGGGAATCAACGGAAGCTAAAGCCCCAGAAATGCCTGCCTTTTTGAGGAAAAAGTCAACACCAACTGTGGAGGATAACAAGGCAGCAACCCCATTTGGGAGAAACAGGTGGGGCTCTACCATAGGCTCCACTAGTAGTGATGATAGACAGTCTCGAGATGCAACAACTACCAGAAGCCGTTTCCTACCCAACGGAACATCGTCCTCCATTTCATCATCTCATCCCAGCGATTCTCTTGCCCTTCGACGTAGAGACTCTTCCACTTCGCGTTACAGCTCAACGAGAGAACCTTCACTGAGTAAAATCCAAGATTCTTCTGCATTGTCTCGTCCATCTGATATTTCATTTAGATCTCGAGATACTTCATTAACCCGCCGGGACTCCTCTTCAAGACTTCGAGATTCTACATCTTCATCTCGCTTTGGACCATCCAGTACAAGTAGTTATGGAAGCAGTTATTTAAGCAGGTATGATTCTTCTTCATCTGGAGGTATGACCTCTGGTTCCAGTAATATCACTGATAAGTACAGCTCTTCTGCTTTAGATGGTAGGACTCAGAGGAAGTATACTGGTGCAGGTAGCGATTTTTCGGTTATCAGAAGTAGATTTGGCTCGCCCTTACCTAATGGGAATTCTGATGCAGGTACCTCTGGTAGATACAGAGCTTCCTCAATTGGTTTAAAGGATACCGGGGGATCTAGCAATATTTATGGCTTGTCTTCCTACACAGGTAAAAGTGACTTAGTACCTAGTAGTAGATTTAGCACTTCACTGTCCTCTAGAGGAAGTAATGGTGATTACAGTAACAGTTTAAGTAGACATAGTTCTACTTTCACCTCTGATCCTTCTTATAAAAGCATAGGTAGTCGCTACAGTTCCTCATTGACGCCAACCTCAGCCTCTGCTGACAGCGGTAAAAGAGGAACGGACTACAGTAGTTATAAATACAGTAATGGCGGTAGTCCTAGCACAAAGTATGGCAGTATTAGCAACAGGTATGGTAGTACATCTAAGCGATATTAGGTGGGCGTCTCCAAAAGACTCACCACAGATTCTTTACGCAAGATCGGCCCTGCTTAATTTATTTCTGCCCATTACAGGTTATAAAACTCGTTCCTAGTTCCTTCCAGAATGCTATATTCCTCTTTCTATAGCATAAGATTGGTAAAGAAGGCTCTTTATACTTTTCAATACGTGGAATCCCACTGAGAATCATTGTACCATCCCCAAATCCTCTTGTAATTGTCTGTGCACTCTTTTTTTTATATATAGTATTAGCACTGTCCTGATAGCAAACAGCACTTGTATCTGTAATACAGATTAGAAAACCCACGTGTACTCTTTTCCTACGCTACCTTTTATTTTTCCATAAGCTTGTAAGCTACAATATTTTTAGTTTAGTCACCCCTCATTCAATTCCTCGATGACTTTGTGTATGCATTTATTATTACGAACGAACAGTTACTCTGTATTTTTTAGAAATCCAGAGAATATGAATAAGGTCATCCATTATGACGTGGAATGCTTTCTGACCTTGGTTGTTTAATGTTTTAGAAAAAAAAATTATTATGACTTATGAATAGCTCTTTTTCCCAGTAGTCAAATGAAATGTATTTTTGTATGTATTTTAGCTGAATGATATTAGATATGGTAGTCTTTTTTGGATGTATTTAATATATTTATATTTTGATTTAGATATATATTGAGGATGTTATTTGTCCAATAAAATGAAAATCTGACCAAGACATATATAAGCGTAGTAATAAGTGATGTAAATCACCTTTTGCCATTATTTTCTTATAATTGACAGAACTTCTTTCTTAATTGTGCATTTATGTACCTTATTATTGTCTCTCATTTATTTTAGAAGCTATGACAATTTCTCTATTTATTTTTCTATTTTTTTTCTTTAGTGTCCGTTTTCAACGCTCCTGATAATATATATATATATATATATATATATATATATATATATATATATATATATATATATATATATATATATACTATATATATATATATATATATATATATATATACAAAAGTCATAATCCTCTTCCTAAGGGGGGTGATTGAGTCAAAGCACAACAAAATTGACTTTGCAGGAGGAAAATACAAAGGAGGGAATTTGTAGCCACCGTACTCCCCCCCCCTTATGGTAAACTTTTACGACACGCAAGGAAACACACTGAAGCTAGCATAGTGGCCTCAACTGAAACAAAGGATAGTGGACACAGACAGGTTGGAGCTGGGGAATTAATACTAGATTATTTTTTCGTTTTTCAGAATAATATTTGATAAATACTACGTTAGCATTAATTCATTATAAAGAGTGATGTAATAATTGCTTTAATAAAAATTGTAAATAAAACTGATATATTAATCGTAACTTAGAATTCATATGAGAGTTTTCTGTATAAACTAAAGTAAATAAATGCAAATATAAAGTACAGAATATAAGATGATCTTATATATGTTTATAAGTTTATCTTTCACTTTAATATAAGTGCTTTTCTTGTATCCATGTAATTTAATTGAAGTTTATGAAATGTTAGGTTATTCCTCAGGGTTCATAAGGGTTATTTTCCCTTAATTGAGGACCCTATGTTTTTGCTTAAAATATGAGGGGTAATTAAATTATCATTAACATATTAATGATAATTTAACAGGTTAATGATAATGATATGCCACCTGCGACTGTCGGTTCTTATGGCAGAAGATTCTTGCCCGATGATACTGTAGGTAACCCAAGCAGGGTTATGGAAGGGGAAATTTTAGTGGCCCTTGTAAGGAAGGTGGCTGAATCAAAGCACACACATTTACCAGAAGCCAACATGCTTCAGTTATTCTGTTTAGCTCATAGGGATAAAGGGCTGCATGTATTCCCCTTACCACCCTGCCTGGGTTATCCACAGTTTAAGTGGACAAGGGTCTTCTGCCATGAGGCCCAACGGATAGTTCGTCTCACGTTAGTACCTTAACATTTTCTCCATTTTTTAGACAGACTCATTTTCTTATCTTTATGTATGCAAATTTCTGTGTTTATCTTGTTGTTGCTAAGTTTCCTGGTTGAAAAGCCCCGAGTCCCTAGGGAAGGTGTCTGCCGACCCCGAGCCTTTCCACAGAGCTCTCAGGCAGTGTATGTTGTGTTATTGGCATATATGGTTGTAAGTTGTGCTTATTTTGCTTTTTTGTGTCCAGTAAGATCCCAACGTATACACTAATTAGACATTCTGTGGGTTTTGTTCTGCTATGCTATTTCTTCCCGAGATCTGGCTTGTATATTGCACTTTCTGGTCCTATCACGACCTAAATTGAGTAGATTGCTTATTGTATTGTTTTTCACTCGTGGTACTTGCTTTCATCATATACACATTGGTAATATATATTTTGGTTCTTGTGTTTCCTATTTTCACGAAATGAGAACCTTGCCCACACACCCTTTTGATGACCCAGGTAGGGTGTTGGGGGGGAGCTAAAAGGAGTGATCGAGATATGTTTGGTGTCTGGTGAATGTGTGTTCTTTGACTCAGCCACCGTTTCGATTGTCACCATACAAAAAATTAGAGAATTACATTGGAAGATTATAAAACTGATAATTCTAGATCCATTTTCTCTCTATTCTTTATTAGAAGTGTCAGTAGAGCATTCATTTTACTAAACAAATTGCTTTGTTCCATACCTGTCAATTCTCTATATTTGAAAGTTCCGTTAAACAAGTAGAAAAACTCTAATATCTGTCTTCTCTCTCTGTAACAATAACTAGTGTTTTTAATGATTTGGCTACTATATATATATATATATATATATATATATATATATATATATATATATATATATATATATATATATATATATATATATATATATATATATATATATATATATATATATATATTTATATATATATATATATATATATATATATATATATATATATATATATATATATATATTTATATATATATATATATATATATATATATATATATATATATATTTATATATATATATATATATATATATATATATATATATATATATATTTTATATATATATATATATATATATATATATATATATATATATATATATATATATGTATATATATATATATATATATATATATATATATATATATATATATATATATATATATATATCTTAATTTAAATAATCATTCTGTGGTAACAATAACAGTATAAGTAATTTAACTAACTGAATGTAGCTGATATATGCTTTGGATTAATTGTAATTTAATTTGCAATGAAAATAATATATATTGGGAGTTTTTTGGGTATGAATGTATTGCATTGGTATATATGGGTAGTTTTTCCTTTGGTATTACCTACTCATACCTATTTTTGGGAAAGCCATACCAAAAGCTACCCATTCACATGTGTAAGGGTCTTTATTTATTTTATAACAGACATGGTAAGCTAATTTATTTAGCATAAATATTGGTACAAGTCAGTACAGTACAGACTTATATAACTTGGTATATAATCAGAGCAGAATGTATGTTTTACAACAGGTTCAAAGACAGCATGTACTCCTGAGAAGAATCGTGTAGAGGGAGCTTTCATAGCCTCCTGGCTAGTACAGTGGCAACGTGCTGGCCTCGCATTCGCGAGGTTGATGGATTGCGCCTTGTCTAGGCAAGAGAGTTTAAGCCGTTTACTGGGGAGGTTACTGCTGTGACTGGGCACCACAGTGAGGGGTTGGGGCCTGTGCAGGCTGGCGACCGCTCTATGGGTCCTCCATGACCCATTCCACCCATCCCTGGGTGGAGAATCTAAAACAACTGGGAGCTTTTCTCATTGGAGTAAGGGAGAAATTCTCTTCATGCAATTCTTCACGGGATATAAATGGAACATATTGTCTTCGAACCTTGTGAAAAATATACATTCCTCACTGATGCCAAATATATATGTAGAGTATCCAAAGATTTCTTTCCTACCACTTAAGTAACAAACTTTTCGCTTGTCAAAGTACTGTCGACATTTTTAAGTAATTAGCTTACCTAAGCCGATAGATTTTAACTATTTTGTTATTTCTGTTTGTTAGGTTTTAATTTTATTTTATTTTGATAAGAGTTACCAAGGAATCAGGATATGCTTTATAAAATTTTTATGATTTCCATTTTGTAAGACTGGGTCAGGTGGGTGTTGGGGTGAATGCCATGGGATGAATCTGGAAGAATAATGAAGCTGTGACTGTCCACTTACCAGCTGGGCTTGTTGCTTGGCTTATTATAATAATAATCATAATAATTATAATGATAATAATAATAATAATAATAATAATAATAATAATAATAATAATATATTATGATAAGCCAGTAATGTGACCACTCTGAACCTATAAGAGAAGAAGGTTTTCCCTCCCACGACAAATTATATCCCTAGTTCATCCTTACGGCAGATGGAGGATACAAGGGCAGTGTTCTGTCTCCCAACCACTGGAAATTATTATTACATAAATGATGGGAAAATATTACTTAATCAATTTTTTTTTTAACATTTAATTCATCCGTGTTTGAAATGGATTTACAGTTTTGCTTAATGGATAATCTCATGCCTGATTCATTGTAACTCTTCTGTTGCTTCTTTAATGATTTAATTTCAACTTTTTAGTTATTTAACGCCATTCTGAGAAGATCTTTAAATTTAGTATTAAACAAGCCCTTTGTCTTCTTGTCCAAGTATGTCAATGATTCATTGTTCTATATTTACATTTTATAAAAAAAAAAAATTGTAGACACCTTATCAGCTAATCAATAAATTTGTTTTGAACATTTTATGAATATATATGAATAACTTGTTAGTTAATAGATCTCAACAGAAGTGGCAGTCCTTATGATTTAATTTTTCAGTTATTCTTATAAGTAGATAACACTGTTCTATAAGTTCTTGCTATGGCACTAACATTTAACTCCTTTTCTCTACATTTTCTTTCAGATATCGCCTATAGAGGGTTTATTCTGGCTCACTAAATGGTCCATTAATATTTTGTGTGAAGATTCTCACTTGCAAATTTAACTTGATTTCTGTAACACATTCTCTGACCGTAATAATAAAACTAGTAATGATTGTTATTAATGCTGTTTCCTACTCAAATTGGATCTTCTAACAGTGATGTTTCACACTTAAATATTTACACAGTTGGAAACTGCTAACAATGATGTCTCTTACTCTCAAAACTGTTACACAGAGGTGGAACCTGCTAACAATGATGTCTCTAAGTCTCAAATTTAAAACTTCTAACAGTGATATGTCTATATTTAAATATCTACACCAAGATGGAAACTGCTAACAATGATGTCTCAGTCTCAAATTGGATCTGCTAACAGTGACGTTTTAGTTAGCTGGAAACAGGCTAACAATGATGTCTCTCATTCTCAAAATTGTTACACAGAGGTGGAACCTGCTAACAGTGATGTCTCACAATCATAAAATTGTATCTGCTCGTAGTGATATTGCATAAGTTGAAACTACTCACAATGAAGTCTCTCAGTTTCAAAATTAGGCCTGCTAATAATGATGTATCATACTTTAATATATACACAGAGTTGGAACTGCTCATAATGATGTCTCTCAGTCTCAATATTGGCTTTTGCTAATAGTGATGTTTCATACTTAAATATTTACACAGAGGCGGAATTGCTAACAGTGATATCTCTCATTCTCAAACTTGAATATGCTAATAGTGATGTTTCAGACAAATCTTTACACACTTGGAACCTGCTAACAGTGATGTCTCTCAGACTTGAAATTGGATCTGCTAATAGTGATATGTTATACTTAAATATATACACAGTTGGAACCTGTTAACAACGATAACTTAATCTCAGAATTGGATCTTCTAACAGTGCTAAATTATACTGAAATATTTACACTGAGGTGGAAGCCTCTAACAGTGATTTATCATTCTCAAAATTATATATACTAACAGTGATTTCTTACATTTAGATAAATAGGGTATATACACAGAGGTGGAACTTGCTAACAATGATATCTCGGTCTCAAAATTGGATCTGCTAACGATGTTTCACAATTAAAAACTTACACAGAGATGGAAACTGCTAACAATGAAATCTCAGTCTCACAATAGGATCTCCAAACAATGATGTTTCATACTTAAATATATATATATATATATATATATATATATATATATAGATATATATATATATATATATATATATATATATTATATATATATATATATATATATATATATATATATATATATATATATATATATATATATATACATATATATATATATATATACATATATATATATATATATATATATATATATATATATATATATATATATATATATATATATATATATATATATATATTCAAGTGTGTGTGTGTGTGTGTATATATATATATATATATATATATATATATATATATATATATATATATATATATATATATATATATATATATATATATATATATACACACAGATGGAAACTGTTGATAATGATGTCTCAGCCTGAAAACTGGATATGTATACTCTGATGTTTCATACTTAAGTATTTACACAGGTGGAAATTGCTAACAATGGTATCTCGGTCTCAAAATTGGATCTGCTGACATTGATGTTTCATGATGAAATATTTACACGGTGGTGGAAAATGCTAACAATGAAGTCTCTCCGTCACAAAATTGGAGTTGTTAACAGTGATGTTTCATAATTAATATTTACACAAAGGTGGAACTACTAACATTGATGTCTCTCAATCTCAAAATGAAATAGATGTTCTTCGAACTTGGGACTGGATATATATATATATATATATATATATATATATATATATATATATATATATATATATATATATATATATATATATATATATATATATATATATATATATATATATATATATATTTATTTATTTATTACTTATGCAATCGATTGTAAATATGACATGCCATATTCAAACTTTGAGCTACAAGTGATATTGTATATAATTTAAATTAGTGTTTATTGAAAGCAGTAAATGCTTGGCTTCTATGCCTCTAAGTTGACCATTGGCCCGTGATTCATTAGCAATATGCATTATAGAACTGATTAATTTTATTCTTTACAATTCAGACAGAAAATGTTGGTTCCAACAGCTTTTATATTTCTTGGTATCAGGACAAAAATAATGGAATGCTGTGTTCTGCATGGAGAGTAGCAAACCACATTTTTGTCCAACTCGGGGCATTAGAAAGGGCATCTAGCCTTAATTCCCTGCTCCAGCCTATCTGCCCAATCCCATTCAAATGGGAATTAATAGTGATACATAAAACGGTAAACAACTCTTGTTTTATGTTGTGTTAGTAGTCTTCTCTTTACTGTTATAATCCAAAACTAGGTGTTGGTACAGTAGTATTTGCCGAATCGTTAACTCTGACAGCAAAAAAATCTGAATGAGACCATTTGGCTCCGCTGTTTTGGTGCGACCTTTTTAGCGCCGTGATTGGCACCTTTACCATATTATTATTCAGTAAAGGCGCCATGCACGGCACCATAAGAGCCGTGCCAAAATGTACTCGACCCACAGAAAGTCCAGGTTGCACAGTTTTGAATGTGACTGGACAGAGAGACACGTTGGAGCTGTAGAATTAAGACCCCCCAATGTACTCGAACTCGAGTAAGTCACTCGCTGAGTTGAGCGTCCTAACTACTGTGCTACTCCCGCTCCCAAGATTGCTATCTTGAATAATGTGATCAATTGTAAGTGTGTGCTTATGTACTGTTTGTCGCTGCTAATCCTTATTATGGGATGATGATGATGTTGATCAGGTTTTACGTCTCAGATTCCCTTTTCCATGAAAGGCTAAGATGGTGTGCCGTCTTTCGAAGGATATTTGTTTTGGCAGTGTGACCATTACCCTGAGTGAATGCCCTCTCTAATCTCAGGCCATGGCGGGTCTCGAACCGACGACCTGACAAATCAAAGTCACGTGCAATACCGACCTGGCTACGGCAACCATACTCATCCCCATTATGGGGTGATGAACACATATAGAGTGAGTTTTGGGAATCAAGGATATATACATTCCTTTTCTAATGCCCCATGGTGGAGGTCTCAAGCCGACGCCCAGACAAATCACAATTGGGTGCCCTACCGACCGGGGCACGGCAGCCACACTAATCCTCATTATGGGGTTGATGGGCACACATAGAGTGAGTCTGGGCAGTCAAGGCCACATTCCCTTCCTAGCTGTATTTAGTTTGGTGTTTCTATTCTTGCTAAGTTCCCGGACTCTACCACTGCGATACTGCGGCCCCCAGGTTCTTGTATAAGTAAGGGGCCACTAAAAAGTTCTATAAGGAGACCTGGAACAGGCAATGAATATGTTTACTTTTTTAAACTGGCGGTTCTTTAATACATGTATTTTCTACGTCACCATTCTTACCAATGGTGGGATTGTAAATACCCGTATTCTTACTGAAAAATAAAACTAAGAAACAAAGCAGTTTTGGACATGTTTAGGAAACAGATATTTTTTATAACGTGGTTGAGAATGCTCTATATCCACCTTAAATGTAATATTTTAAGGATTTCCAATGAAGGTTTCAGGCATACGCAATGGCTGCAATTCCCATCGTAAGGGGATGGCCGAGTCAAAGCACACATTCACCAGAAGCTAATATGCCCCATCACTCCTCTTATCTCCTTGGGGATAAAAGGCTGCCACATTTCCCCTCCACCCTGCAAGGGTCCTCCACAGAGTAAGTGGGCAAGGTTTTTTAAAACAGCAAAATATATTTCTTGCTCTGAAAAGTAAGTTGGTTCTTGCATGAATGTGTACAACGTTTTATCCGTCACAATCAGTCCCCATTCAAATTGGGGTGGACACAGACATGTTGAAGCTGGGGGATTAAGGCTGGATTCTCTCAGTGAAATTTATGCAACAAAAAGCAATCTGTCTTCTGCCTCCTGCTGTATGTTGTGATATTTTCGCCTCGTCAAGTAAAAAAAATTGGAAAAGAATGGTAATACAAGGAGAAAGAGAGAGAGAGAGAGACAGATATAAATTGATGAGATTTTATTTTTGGTTGACTCTTATATATATATATATATATATATATATATATATATGATATATATATATATATATATGATATGACTCATATATATATATATATATATATATATATATATATATAAGCTATAAGGTTGGATTCCTTTTAACCTTCTGTGGTGTAGTGGTAGCGCCTTGACTTAGTAATCATAAGTCCTAGGTTCGAGTCCCGGTCGGGGTAAAAAAATTATTCATGTTTTCACATATGTAATGTGCTTATTTGATATTTCATGCCCGAATGAGATTGGGAATTGAATTAAATGCTAAAATGAAGCCACGAGTGAGGTTGGGGAATCTGTAATATGAACATAGTGGCATTCAGTTAGAATGCGTTCATTCCTAAGTATAGCAGATATAAGCTATAAGGTTGGATTCCTTTTAACCTTCTGTGGTGTAGTGGTAGCGCCTTGACTTAGTAATCATAAGTCCTAGGTTCGAGTCCCGGTCGGGGTAAAAAAAAAAAATTATTCATATATATATATATATATATATATATATATATATATATATATATATATATATATATAAAGATATTTCACACTTTCCCAAATATGAAAATTTTGGGTAAAATTAAATTGCGTATCTGGCGCAAGTATGTACTGAAAATTAGTTTTTTTTCTCGATTTACAATAGCAATATATATTGTAAATATACTGCCAGCCATAATGTGTATCACAATTCAGTCAAGATTGGTATTAATTTATTATAGTTTTGAAATTAGCAATAATTTTTTTCAATAATTTTTGCATGTGAAAGATAGAAAGTCCAAACTTTTAGAAACTTAACACATGAAATTAAAATAACTCTATTGTTTTAACATCTATTATTTACTAAATATGGATTAGATATGATGAAAGTAAAACCAATATGAAAATAAGGTTAAATATTTTTACTATTGGAATAATATAGCGTAATTTGAGTTCATAATTGAATTAAGTTTAATATTTCGGTTAATATATCATACATTAAATATAGATTAGATATAAGTTAAGTATATATTAAATGTAGACTATATATGATAAAAATAAGGGTAATATGAAAATAAATATAAATATAATCTTAGGAAAATGAAAATATTGAAGTTCGTCGTTTACCTGAGTTCACTATTTCGTTTGGTATGTTATAGTTCCCCACGCAGTACGCATGTTGACATTTCTGGGGTAGGTCTTCGTAGAAGGTAAACAAACTCCTTTTTTCTCGTTTTATATTTGTTGTGTTTAGGAAGTATAACTAAAAATCAGACTTATATTATAATGCTCACATGAATTGAGATTATATAAAATGTCATTTGATATTATATTAGAATCTGTGAAATTATATTTCTACATAAACTGCTTTTATGACGTATTAGGGTACTGATTTGTTGCCTATACCAAGACTGTGGTTCGATTCCGCCTTATTTCATAGCGAACCCTCGAAACTTTCGCCTAATTTTAACGTGTTTGTGGAAAGACAGAAGTAGAGTATGTCGTTTCCAAGCTCCTGTCCCACTACCTACTCCGTAGACATAAGGAGTACACAAGTGGGTGTATTAATAGTGCCTACCGGTAGGCAAAATGGGGACTGCGGTAGCTCATTGGTAGAGCACTTGACTCAGAAGGTCACAGACCCGTGATTCAGCCCTACCTCGGAGCGTTAGGAAGGGACTCATTCTTAATTCCTCAGCGCCAGCCTGTCTTTTTCCATCCATTAAAGGGGATTAATAGTAAAACTTCTACTAGGAGTGGGCAGTGTGACCCCAGCTGCACCATGGCGCAAACATGAGAAAAGGAAAGCACATGTTTGTCTGGAAGTTCTTTACAACTTAAAGACAAATCAGAACCATTGTGTCAAACACTTTTGGCTGGGTAATTTTTGTGTGTGTTTGTCGAGATATATAGCAGTTTTGCATTCATGAAGTTCAAATTTTTAATTATTAATGGCCTTTTTCTTGGAATTAACGCAGGAAAATAAGCAAAACTATGCTTTCTGCAGCGTTCAACACCAAAAAAAGAAAAGAAAGAATATTAGTAGAAAAGCGTCAAAAAATATCACGTATTCATTCAGAGAGGAGAATTATTTATTTTTTTACGATTTTATATGTGTAGCTATTAATCGCCATTATGGAGGGAGACAAACAGATTGGAGCTAGGGGAATTAAGCCAGGATGGCCTTCCTAACGCCCCATGATGTGCTCGACCATTTGTCTGTTACCTGAGTAAGATGGATCTTTTGCCATTATCTAAAGTCTGATCTCATGGAGATACAATTTCGTCCTATACCATGCACTATCTCACATCTACCTATATTCACAATGAACCTGCTGAAGTGACAAGTGCTACCATGTAAAGACTGCTAATGCCTGCTCCTTGCCCCTAGAGGTTCTGTTGAACATACTGCCAAACTGCACTTCATTAATTACTAGTAACAAAGTCAATCCTCGTACAGACTCAAGAGAAAAGTAGTTCATATGTCAAAATATCCAGAATTGGACGTTAAATATATTAAATAATCTTGAACAGCAACCAGGGGATTGGAACCCATTAAGAACCGAGCTGAAAACCAATGTTAGAACATGTTCCCTGGCCAGTTATAACCCCCATTTATAAACCAGTAACAAGAATTTCCTGTTTGGCACTCAGCTGACAAAGCCCATGTATAAATTGTTAGCAAAACCCAAAATTTTCTGTTTGACACTCAGCAAAGCGACTATAGCAACAAGCAACCTTCCAGATTCGGGGTCAATTGGCTTATCTCAGGAAATCTTATTTGGGACGAATCAGGGAGCCAGGAACTATATACACTGATCTGCCAGTGTGGGCAAAATATATTTGTGAAAATATTCTGTGACAGATTGTCTTGTACCTCACCCCTGGAGAGTTGCTACATTTGCACACTTATGTCCCATAAGGCTTACTGCCAGGATTATTATTACTGATAGGCCTTAAAACGTATGAACCTTATCTTTTATAGGTTAACTTAGGTTAGCCTTATTCAGCAAAGCTGTGTGCATACATATGTATCCTTAGCTGCAGAATGTGTTAGTGTTTGGTTACTATTCAGTTTGCCACAGTAATATGCATAAGTTGCAATACTTGTAGTAGGTTGGCCCATGGCACCAACTACCCATTGCAATACTACAACTGGAGGGTCTTGTGGACTTAAATAAGACTGTCCAGGACAGTTTGATATTTAGTCTTCCTTCAGTTACGGTATTCTTTCTATGCCTACATCAACACTGAATATTCTTGGATATTCGTTACACATGTTTTATTATCCCTTCACATCTGACAAGTCACAATACTCCCCATCTCTGTTTCTATATTTTCTTCGTGCCTGGGCCCGATTAGGGTAGATTTTTTTTTTTTTTTTTTTTTTGGCCCATCCTGGTGTCACAATCATAAAAAAAAAAGCAAAACCCATTTTCAACACAAACTTATAATTACAGCTTAATTGAACATTATGTAAGAATTCCTAAATACTCGGATTATGTACTCCTGGGGCCTGTGGTAGCTCAGTGTTAGAGTGTGTTAGTCAGAAAATGACCAACACCAGTTCGATATCACCATGGGGCAATGAGCAGGGCATCCAGCCTTAATACCCCATCTCCAACATGTCTGTGTCCACCCCATTCATATGGAGACTAATTGTGGCATATAAAAACAGCTAAGATTATGTACTATTCAGTATTCATTATCAAAAAACTATTCAGGACTTTGCTGAGAAGCTAGATATCCCGCAAATTCCTGGGCTGTAACAGTCGTATGTAAACTATTACAGAAACTTCAAATTGTTTATATGTTCAATATGTTTTAGTGTATTGAAAACTTGCAATCTACACCTGTTGCTAATAATTTGTGTCACTCTCGGGGCTGTTTGGCCAGGATGCCTAGGGAACGACAAGAACGACAGTCATGTTTTAAATTCCTTTGAAGTTTTGACAGAATGGACTGGGAGCGATATTTTGATAATGATGGATCTAGAACTACAGGTCATAGGTTGAAGCTTCATAAGGAAAATTCTTTAAAGTATGTAAAAAAGTAATTTAATAGTGTAAGAATAGTTGATAGGAAACAGTAAATGTTAAATGCATTCAGTGTTAAGGATAGGTATGTTAAGTTTTAGTCAGTAAGAAATAAACTGAACAAGAGACAGGGCATAGTGAGTATAAGGCACTTTCCCATGAGCATAATTAGGTCAATACATTACCTATTGGTCACTGTGCCAAAGTTGTAATGCTCGCAACTTTAGTCGTCAGGACGAGGGTTCCCCCCTCGCCACGGTCTGAGGTTAGAAAGGGCATTCACTCAGGGTAACAATAACACCTGTCAAAACCAATGGCCTTCACTAGAAGGCACCGTCCTATCCCTTAGTAGAAAAAGGAGTCCGTGACTTATAACCAAGTACGTTACCTAGTTACACCCTAGTTTGGGCTATCGGCATTGCAGAGTCACAATATGAATTCGTGCTTTGCTACTGGTATACATGGAAGACTATGAGGGCTGCAGTAGCTGAGTGGTTGAAATGCTCGACTCGGGAATTGACAAACCTATGCTCAATCCCACCTTGGGGAATTAGGAAGAGCATCTAGCCTTAGTTCCCCAATCCTAACTTGGCTTTGTCTACCCTCACACAAGATGAGGCTGATATTTACACACAAAATGGCAAACAACATTCATAATCACAGATATTGTAATAGTTTTATTTTCCAAGTTTCACGTGCATAATTAGAGTCAAACTTGAATTTTTCATTTTTTTCGCAGGTTTTTTCTACTCAATCACTTTAAGCGGCATCAAAGTATCTAATAAGTTTGTATTTAATGGTGTGAAGAAATTACCTGAGAATGGAAAATACCGTCGAGCCAATTTACGTAAATTTGGCTTCTGAGAGTGACGACCCCCATGTCACAGTTATCGACAGCCTCTGTATGTCGTGTCATGAAATGGTAAGAAGAGATGTATTTATGTCTCCCTATTTTTAATATTAAAGCATTTGTAGTAGTATATGAAGTTAAGTTTTATTAATCATATTCTACATTTAAAGATAAAGCAAATGAAAAGCTAGGGAATTAATGCTCAATGCCGTGCCTATTGCCCTATGCAACTTAATGTTAATTCTCCTTTCAGGGCACAACTCGTCTTTTAATGACAAAAATTCCTCATTACCGAGAAGTTATCTTGACCTCCTTTAGTTGTGAACATTGTGGGTACAGTAATAGTGGTATTCAACCGGGCCAATACCAAGAACATGGAGTTAGTTACCAATTTTCTGTCCGGGATGCCAAAGACTTGAGCCGCCAAGTTGTGAAGTCTGATCATGCAACTGTGTCTGTTCCTGAATTAGAATTGGAGATTCCAGGGGATGGCGAAAAAGGAGGTAAGAGGCAACTGCGTCCATTCCAGGTTAGAATTGGAGATGCCAGGGGATGGATTTAAAGGTTTGAGGCAACTGTCTATTCCAAATTTAGAAACGGAGATTCCAGGGGATGGAGAGAAAGGAGGTAAGAGGTGAGTGAATTTGTTTCTGAATTAGAATTGGAGATGCCAGGATCTGGAGAAAAAGGTAAGAGGTGATTGCATCTGTTCCAGAATTAGAATCGGAGATTTCAGGGGATGGCGAAAAAGGAGGTAAGAGGAGACTGTTCTAGAATTTGATTGGGAGGTTCCAAGGGATTGAAAAAGAGGATGTAAAAGACAACTGTGTCCATTCCAGTTTAGAAATAGAGATGTCAGGGAATGGAGAGAGAGGTTCGAGGCAACTGTATCTGTTCCCGTATTAGAATTAGAGATTCCAGGAGATGGAGAGAAAAGAGGTAAAAGGTGACTGTATCTATTTCAGAATTAGAATTGGTGATTCCAGGGGATATAGAGAAAGGAGGTAAGATTCGACTGTGTCTGTTCCAGAATTAGAATTCGAGAGTCCAAGGGATGGAGAGAAAGGAGGTTAAAGGTGACTGTATCTGTTTCAGAATTAGAATTAGAGATTCCATCGGATGGAGAAAATGGAGGTAAAAGGCAACTGTTAGAATTGGAGCTGCCAGGGATGGAGAGAAAGGTTTGAGGCAACTGTGTCTGTTGCAGAATTTTAGAATTGGAGATTCCTTGGGATGGAGAAAAAGGAGGTAAGGGGAACTGTATCTGTCGAAGAAGTAGAATTGGAGATACCATGGAAAGGAGAGAAAGGAAGCAAGAGGCAACTGGTTTGTTCCAGATTTAGACTAGAAGATTCCAATGCATGAGAAAAAGGAGGTAAGAGGCAACTGTATCTGTTCCAGAATTATAATTGGGAGAGTCGAGAAGATGGAGTGAAAGGAGGTAAGAGGCAACTGTGTCTGTTCCAGAATTAAGAGTTGTAGATTCCAGGAGATGGAGTGAAAGGAGGTAAGAGGCAACTGTGTCTATTCCAGAATTAGAATTGGAGATTCCAGGGGATGGAGAGAAAGGAGGTAAGAGGAGACTGTGTCTGTTCTAGAATTAAAACTGGAGATTCCAGGGGATGGAGAGAGAGAAGGTAAGAGGTAACTGTGTCTGTTCTAAAATTAGGATTGGAGATATGGAGAAAAATGAGACAAGAGTCAATTTTGTCTGTTCTAGAATTAGAACTGGAGGGTCTACAGGATGGAAAAAAAAGGAGGTAAGAGGTAGTGTCTGTTCTAAAATTAGATATAGAGATGCAGAGGAGAGAGATAAAAGGCAACTGTGTCCATTCCAGGTTTGAATTGGAGATTCCATGGGATGGAGAGAAAGGAGATAAAAGACAATTTTATCTGTCCCAGAATTAGAGTTAGAGATTCCAGGAGACGGAGAGAAAGGAGGTAAGAGGAGAACGTGTGGTTAGATTGCGCACATAAATGCATGAATATCTTAAACCTCCAGGACATTGTTGTACTCACTGTCTTACCCTCTGTGATATATTTTACTTTTTTTTAAGGAATGCTTTAACATACCATCATGCAATTTTTAAACCTTTTAATTAGAGCTTGAGTGTATTCCAAATAGGTATTAACCATGGCTGGAAATTACCATTTTTGTTGCAGAGGTGACGACCATAGAAGGAATATTGCAAAAAACGATAGAGGGTTTAAGGCAGGATCAGCCAGTCAGAAGAGCCCAGCACCCTGACATTGCAGACCAGATAGAGCAGTTCATAGGCAGAATATATGACTTGCTAGAATTGAAGAATGTATTCACAGTTATCGTAAGTACAGTCAATCACTTGATATCTTGAATAGACGAGGAACCCCCACATTCCCTATGTAAACTTTAGTACCCCCATAAATTGAAAAATTAATAACCCCTAGAACTACCTTGTGAAGATTATTAGGTTTGAAAAAGTTAGGTTAGGTAATGTTAAAGAGTAACCCTAAGGTTAGTAAAAATAAAGAACCCAAGAGCTACCTTACTAAGATAATGAAGTTTGGTTTATTTAGGTTGGGTTAAAGAGTAATCACTTGGTTAGGTTAGGTTAATGGGTAACCCTGAGGTTACCCGTCTTTTCAAGATCCAGAACATGTCCCCGTCCTACGTGCTTTTTCAGTATGTTTGCATTCTTCTTTTGACCCTTTGGAGAGGGGCATGCAAGGTTGAAGAAGACTTGTTCATCTAGCCATGCAAGTTGATGCTGCAGAATAAGATATTTCTGCTTAAGTGTCTCAACAATAGAAAATTAAATTAGAATTGTTTTTCTTAGCTATAGTGATGATATAGCTAGATATACATATTGTTTAGAAAACCAACGCACTGGTCAGAGCACTCGACTTTGAGTCCACTGCAGAGCGTGAGGAAGGGGATCCAGCCTTAATTCCCCAGTTCCAACTTGTATGTTGCTTTGTTCCCTCCCGAGTCAAGTGCTAAAGCAACTGCACTACCAAGGGCCCTAGTTACTGATATGCAGTACTGTCCTATAATCCGATTGTACCTTGCTGTATATTTTGGAAAGAATTGCCAGTTTGTGCATTTTTTTTTTTTTACTGTTCTCTATAAAGATTCATAGAATTGGTTTTTTATTTAGACTTTAAAGTAAATTAATAATGTATTGCTGATTAAATTTTTTAAATATACTAATAAAATATATATTTTTTATACAGGTGGATGATCCCTCTGGAAACAGTTTCTTGGAAAATCCGTTTATGCCACAACCGGATCCTCACCTTCAGAAGAAGATTTACACTAGAACGAGAGAACAAAATTCTACTCTGGGAATATCTTCTGAAGAACAGTCCGAAGAGACTTCCGTCTCAACCCTCAGCGAAGCCTCCGAGAAGAAGGAGAGCGATGAGGAAAAGAAAGATGATTTGCAAAATTCCATAGAGGAAGAAGTTTTGATCTTTAATACTCTGTGTGATCGTTGCTCCAAACCAACTGAAACCAAGATGAAAGTAACACAGATTCCTTATTTTAAGGTAATGTTGCTTCTCTAGTTGCTGTAGTTGTTTTTGTTTCCTAAGTTACCTGGCCACGATTCCTTAAGAGAGGCTGCTGCTGCTCCAAGGCTTTCCCACAGAGCTCTTAGGGAGTGTATGTTGTGGTGTTGGCATATGTGGTTATTGTTATTTTTCCCTAAGTTACCTTGCTGAATAGCCCCAAGTCGCTAAGGAAGGCCACTGCTGATCCTGGGTATTCCAACAGAACTCTCAGGGAATGTATGTTGTGTTGTTGGCAAATGTGGTAGTAAGCAGGTGCATTTTGCCATAATATATTTTGATTCTGAGTTGATGTGTTACATCCTGGACAGGCATAATTGACGGAATCGTCCAGCCTCATCTGATAGCTCTGAAGGGCTGGTTGGTGGAGATGAAGTTGATTTGTTTATGTTGAAGTTATGTTACCTACCTAGTCAGATTCAGTTATGGCCATATAGAGAAACAAATATGGAATGTTGTGACCTGTCAGATGCGAATATATGGTGTAGACGTAGGAATAGGATAAGAACTGTAACTGAGGGAAGTGACATTGAGCTGTTCTGGCAAGTCCTGTTTAGGTACAGAAGACCTTCAGTTGTAATATCGCAATGAGTGGCTGGTACCGTGGTATGCTATCTTGTTGTGAAGAAAAATATTTCATTGAAGCTTATATTATTTAGAAACTTCCAAAAATTTTCTCTGCAAGGTTCCTTTACTCAGGAGAATTTCGGGCAAACTTTTCCAGTATTATTTAGCAATTTTACATACAATCTCTCTTACAAGTGGGGTTGCCGAGTCAAATCACACATTCTCCCTATGCCAAACATACCTCAATCCTCATAGGTCCTTGGGGATTCAGGTTGCCTCATCTCCCTCCAACTATTTTGTTTTGGTCATCCGCAAGGTAAGTGGACAAGGATTATCTGCCATGAGGCCTGGTAGAAAATACAGTACTTACCCAGTTACACAGTGGATGACCCAAGCAGTGAAAACTGGATGCCATTTTAGTACATGAGTAGGTAGTCATACAGCTTTTGACATCAGTTGGATGGACTGAAAGAAAGGTAAATTCCTAAGGAATTTTTTTTCATTTATTTCAGAAGAAAAGTTCGTCTAAATATTAATCAAGGAATTGTAATTTTGCAACATACATATACAATGGTCGTTATCCCCCTTGTAAGGGAGTGGCCTAGTCAAAGCACATTTCAGAAACTAACACACCTGTAGTTTTGCAGTTGTAATAAAATCTTTTTTGTGATATTTACAGTCTTTGACGTCATATACACGTTATTTTATTTCAGCTGTAAATGTCCAAGTAGGATGAAAAGATTAGTAACCACTCCATGACGATGTCGTTATGAACAGGATTAGTGTAGGTTTAATATTCATTAGAATATTGGTCGTTTTCATACAGGAAGTCGTCATAATGGCAACGCACTGCGATGGCTGCGGTCATCGAACGAACGAGGTGAAGAGCGGCAGCGGCATATCAGAAAGAGGTACACGTTTCACCTTGAAGCTGACCGATCCGTCAGACATGACTCGCGATGTTTTGAAAAGCGAAACCTGTGAAATAGAGATCCCCGAATTAAATCTTCATCTTGGAGGAGGCCTCTTAGGCGGAAAGTAAGTTAAAAATATTCTGGACCTCTTTGTCCCCACAGAGTGGTAAAAGAATTCTTCTGCCTTGTTCCCCTGCATGTCGTAAATGAATACCGTCTCCTTGTTCCCCTGTGTCGTAAAAGTCAGATGAATGGGGCTGAGTGTGGGGACTGGTAATCCACTCCTTTGTATATTCCTGCTACAGGAGTCGAGTTTTTTGCTTTGACTCTGTCACCCCCATATAAGGGGGATTATAGCTTTTGTATATACAGTACAGTATATGGATAGAATGTCATATGAGGTGTCCTGAAAAGGTTATGCTTGATGGTTTTGGAGAGGGAGATTCTTGCCATGTATGTCTTGCTTGTTGCATGACTCGACTAAAAAGAATTGCCCATAGAGCAATCGTATCACACTGAATTTATTTATTTATTTATTTGAATTTTTTTGTGTTAGGAAATACCTGATTGATATAGCGAGGATGCACATGCAGAGACAAAATCCCTCTGCTTCCTTATTTTGTACTGTTGTGGCAACCCTGTTGCCTTTAGTGTTATATAGTGTCATATTGAGAAGAACTTACTTTTCTGTTTCGTACATATGGGGAAGTAAAAAGCATTAAAATATATTAGGTAAATAACAACTTTTCATTATTTTCTGTGTCGAAAATTAGTTTTTTTGATATTTCAGTGGTGAATTCAATTAAATATATTTAACGTTTCACATACTAATTAAATTTAATACTTACCTAATTGCAATTCCAGATTCACTACTCTAGAGGGCCTGCTGATGGACATTCGCAACGATCTAGAAAACAATCCATTCTTATCGGGGGATGCAACCGACAGCAACCGCAAGGCTGTCCTAGAGAAGCTTATTGCAGACCTGCAGAAGGTAAGTCAAATAGTGTTTGTGTTTAGAATTCAGTACTTTTCCCAGATTCAACAGGAATGAGAGGAGAACGATTGTGTAGGTGACGTGGGCCGAAGGGGTGTCTCGTGCTTGCAAGCACTGAGACTTGTGAGTGTGGAAGGGGTTGTCTTGAGATGAAGCGGTAGGGGTTAAAGAGTACCTAAGGGTGTCACAACAGAAAATCCATATTCACTTACTCTTTGGGTGACCAAAGCAGTGTGATGGGGGTAAATTGTTGCATCCCTTTATCTCCAAGGAGCTTAGGGGAGTGATTTAAGAGAATTAGTTTCTATTGAAAAAGTATGTGCTTTGACCCTGCCATCCCTTATAAGTTAGATTGCAGCCATTGTATATGTATGTAACATTCGTACAAAATAAAACTTCAAATTGCGTGGATTAAATTATATTTATTAACTTCACTTTTAGGGAAGCGAAGTAACATGTCGTCTATTATTTCGTATGTGTCATGTGGTTCTAAGAGTTGATTAATACATTGTAAAAGTTAATGACATACTTGTGCATGTTATAGCTTTCTCGTTGAAGTTGCAAGACGATGCCTGTATTTGGCGCTTGTGAAGTTGCATTTACTGAATACTATAATCATATTTCCTGTTTTTCTTGTTAAATTTTATGTGTCACTATTAGTCCTCATCATGGGGGTGGACACAGACAGATTAGAGCTGGGAAATCAAGGCTGGATGCCCTCCTGACACCTTGCATTGAGGTCGGTTGTGTGTCTGGTCCCTCACAGTTGTATATTCGAACCACATCTTCGTATCTATAAATTAATATTAGATAAACAAAAATTAATTAGCTTATGGGCTGGTAATATATTGGTCCACAATTTCAAACCTGGCTTGGGGTTTGATTAGCTTTCACTGCCTTATGTCATTACTAAGTAAACAGGGCAATAAATTGGGGGCTCAGTGATTTCCCATGGGTCTGCTTCATTATTCAGCCAATGTTTGGAGATCACTAGGTCCACATGATTGGAAAGGGGGCTGGGACTCCGGTTTTATGGTTAGTATATAATTATGCTCTAATGGTATCACTGTCCCCTGCCTCTGCCTTTCATTAGAAACCTTTAACTTTTTTGGCATATTTTTTCGTCTTAATTCCTTTTTATCAGGAATTGCATTAGTATTATTATTATTATTCTTATATTATTATTATTAATATTATAATAATAATAATATTATTATTACTATTATTATTGATATTATTATTATTATTATTAATTATTACTATTATTATTATTATTATTATTATTATTACTACTGTATTATTAACAAAGCAGCAAGCCCAACTGGAAAAATAAAAATAGCTATAAACCAGCTGGCTCCAGCAGGCAATTGATAATTGAATTGAATGATTGAGCAATTTTTATTATTTTCACTTTTTTTTTCAAACTGGAATAATACTGTCCATAAGTACGCTGTACCTCACCAAGGAATCTGTCTTGAGAATTCTTGCATTGAGAACTAAATTTAAAAAATATTTAAAGATAACCTAACCTGACAATTCATGGGGTCATTTAAATGCTGGAGGGATTCCTCGTCTATACAAGATCCCGGAATCTTTGCCCTTTATCGAATTAAAGCTAATGAAGGTGCTGTTCTGCCGTTGATCTGGAAATATAATTTTGTGTATACAAGGGCACAAGAAGAAATAAACATATTAATGAATCTACTTTGAAGAGTCAAGGCCTAATCAAGTGTTTACTGCACAAAGGTGGATAAGTGCTTAGTATAAATTGGAAATTATCTTTCCTTACAAAAACTTTCATTGTTTACATTAAATTTTCATCTGTGATGGCCTGTAGAACTTTTTGAAAATAAGATATACTCTTAATTTTATGGGTAATGAATCATACGACATGCAGATCTAATGAAGGATGATATTCCAGGTCGTAAATGGCCAGTTGAACGTAACTTTCATCATGAAAGACCCTGCTGGAAATAGCTACCTGCAGAACTTATACGCTCCCGACAGCGATCCTGAAATGACGGTAGAAGATTACGAGAGAACCTTTGAGGAGAACGAGAGTCTAGGCTTGAACGACATGAAGACGGAAGGCTACACGGCAGATTCATGATTGCTGAATGCATTTGCTCCTGACAATGATTCTGAATTGATGGTAGTTGTTTACGAGATATCCTTCTAGGAAATCACGAACCTAGGCTTGAATGACATGAAAATGGAAGGTTATGCAGCAGATTTGTGATTCCTCTAACTCTGTTTGTGAAAAGGATTATGCATTGCTGATGTGATACATGTTGTGGTTACTCTTTTTGTGTTTCTGGTTTTGAAAATTAGTTTTTTTAATATTCTGCAAAATTTTTTATGTTTGCAAGTGATTGTGTTCTTAGTAACAACTATAAAGCCAATATCACCAAATGTGTTGAAATACAGTATATCATTGGACATTAGCTCACATATTAATTATTACTATTATTTCCAAATAATCTACCTTCTATTGCTTTGGGCTTCTAATCTGGAGTACCCAGTTTCGATTCCTGACATAGGAGGAGAATTATTTGAAGACATTACAAATATCTGTTTTTGTTTTATTATTATTATTATTATTATTATTATTATTATTATTATTATTATTATTACTATTATTATTATTAATATTAATATTGTTATAATCCAAGTAACAAGCCCAGCAGGAAAAAGTCAAAGACTATAACCTAGATGGCTTCAGCAGGAGAAACAACTTGTCAAGGAAAGAGAAAAAGAAAAGATTAAAAAAAATAATATATAAAGTGGTACAACTCTTTATTACAATTATTGGCAAAGTGCATTAATGGTATGTGATACTGGCATTATAGAACTGATAAATACATGTACAGAATAAAATAATGAACTTTGTGATAGATTTTTAAAAGCCTTTTGTTACTATTAAAATTTTATTTAAATTAATGCTATGAATTCGTTATGTCTAAATAAGTTTATTGTCATCTGCCTCCGGTAGTTCATTTTCTCTCCTTTAGTCTGCATTTTCTCCTTTCTCTTTTATGGCAATGGGTAGGATTTATTAAAGCAAGAAGTTGAAAATTTCATTATGTCAAACTCTTGGGGCAGGGGTACAAAAATACCACAATAAATGGGGTGGAGCAAAGGAACTAGGAATCCTACCTTTTGTATATGCCTCTCAAGATTCTGGTACGAAACTTCAACTAGATCCCTGTAAGTGGTGTTTCTGATTGAGTGACATTGTGGAATAAATTGAGGAAATGTATTGTGTGAAATAAAGATGCTTTAACTCGCCCACTTCCCTCACAAAGGGGATTATTGCCCTTATATATAAATATAGAGCAGATTACGTCCCTTATATAAAAATATAGAGTGGATTACAGCTCTTCCATATAATTACAGAAGAGATTGCAATCCTTTGTATAATTACAAAGTGGATTTCGGCCCTAATGCATAAACACAGAGGGGATTTCTGCCCTTATATATAATGTCAGAAAGGATTAGAGACCTTTTATATTATTAGAGAGAGAATTACAGCCCTTATGTAATAGATTTAGATGTGCATTCGAAACTGTCAACTCGTTCAGCAAGGGTATTCAGCCTTAATCCTCCAGATTCAACATATCAGTGATAACCCCATTTCAATGGGGACTAACTGTGACATGTAAAACAGTGTGAAATATAGAATATGTTTTTAATTTCTTTTAGACATTCCTTTCGTGTTCTCGATTAATGGGTATCTGATGATTTTATTTTTACCTTTTATGTGTTACATCTGCAGTGACATATATTAATTTATTCTAAATGACATTGTAGTCCACTGAAGTTAGTAGGGTGGCCACAATTAAAAAAGAAAAAAAGAGGCAGCATGTCTATATCTCGTCCATTCCCAACTCATTCTCAGACGTTCGTTTGAAAGAAACATGAAATTTTGGGAAAATGGGTTTATCAGCCTCCATTCCTTTTAGTTGGTTGTTCCAAATTGCTTTGCATTTGAGTGAGGAATTTTCTCGCTCCTTCCAAGTTTGATTATGAATCACCACTGTATGTGTTGCAGTTAGTCTTTATTTGAAAGTGGGTGGACACAGACGTAATGAAACTGGGAGAAAATACGCTAGATACCCTTCCTAACACCCCGTGATAGTCTCAAATGGAAGTTAGTCACGCTTTTATTTGTTGTTTGCCTTTGTCATGCATCACTTTTAATCCATATTCAAAAGCTGGTGAACACAGGTTGGAGATGGAGAAGTTAATTATGGATACCCTTCCTAACGCCCTGCTGTATGTTTGAACATAGGTTTGTGACTTCCCGTTTTTATGCATCACTGTAATACGTATTCGGAAAGGGGTGGACATAGGCTGGAACCAGATAATTAGTACTGGATGCCCTTCTTAATGCCCCGCAGTATATTCAAACACAGTTTTGTCACTTTTGAGTTGAGTGCTAGGACAGTTGCCTTCCTGCGAAGGACTTGTTTTGGCAAATGTAATCGTTATTCTGAGTGCATGCCCTTGCTAACCTCAGACCGTGACGGGGCGCGAACCCTCTACCTGATGCTTCAGAGCCGAGGACGCTACCGCCCCAGGGCTGTATGGTCCTCCTTGACCAATTTTCATGCATCCAGCATTTTATGTGTCGCAATTTTTGTTAGAAAGATCCTCCACCAGCCTCTATTCCCCAGTCTCACTTTGTCTCTGTCCACACCATAACTGGGAACATTAGTGACACATAAAGTGTAAAGCATATAACTATTAATCCCCATATAAATGGGAGTCGACACAGACAAGTTGGAGCAGGGGAATTAAGGCTAGATGTCATTACTAACGCCCCACAGTGGGCTTGAATGCAGATTTGGTACATTATCAACTTATTGGAGACATTACTATTATATTTTTCTACTATTGATATGCAGATTCTCTCTCTCTCTCTCTCTCTCTCTCTCTCTCTCTCTCTCTCTCTCTCTCTCTCTCTCTCTCTCTCTCTCTTCTGTCTCTCTCTGTATATTAGTGCGATACAGTGCTGTACTGTATTTTTATTATTAGTAGTAGTAGAAGTAGTAGCAGTAGTATTAATAGTGGTAGTATGTATATATATAGATAGAGATAGATATATATATATATATATATATATATATATATATATATATATATATATATATATATATATATATATATATATATATATATATATATATATATATATATGTAGATAGATATATATATATATATATATATATATATATATATATATATATATATATATATATATATATATATATATTTTTTTTTTTTTTTTTTTTTTTTTTTTTTTTTTTTGCAGCATTGGCAAGTGAGAGCATTTTTAAAACTTATCTCGTATAGGTTCTCTTAGAAAGGAGGCAGAAATTCTTTGAATTTTTCTGTCCAATTCCTATTTTAGTACTCTCTCTGTAATCCATACCCAGGTGGCAGCCATAGGTCAGTGGTAAAGTGTGTAAGTCGAGAGGCGACTGAAGTGGGTTCAATCCTACTGCCGGGCGTTAGGTAGGGCATCCAGCCTTAATATATCTCATACCTCATATGTGCGTGTCTGACCCCATTGGAATGGGGACTAATTACGACTCATTTGTAACACATGCACTACGCCATTGTCTTATCAATTCCTGTACAATATAGAATCATCAAGAAAGGTATTTTGAAACCCTTTACCTCATAAAGGTACTTCCATACCAAATGAACTAGAAATCATTTGTTCTTGTTGAGTCCACCTTCTTTCGTACTCGGGCTGTTCATGCACGCGCCTCCACTCCGTCTCTTGCGCACATTGTTATCCTTGCTTTCCGTGGAGTGTCAATTAAGGAAGTTCTGAAGGGGTCAAGTGCCAAAACTTTCTTCAGAGGGATAGTGCCACCTGCATCCTATCTCTGAACTTTGATGGCCCTGTAACACTATGGCACTATTGTGTTTACTGTGCTTTGTAATCGTATAATTGCATTTGTAGAATCTGTTTACTCTTATGCGAGTTGGAATTGGTGGGATTTATGTATTATTGTTTTAGGCAATTCCTAGAAACAAGGAATTGAGGACAAAAGTAAAAAAGATCATAAACGTTAAAGATCTCAACTGAATGGCAGCGGCAAGAGATAGTGTTAGCACTGTTTTTTTTATTATTATTTTATAGAAGCTTTTTATTTCTGTGCTAAAAGCCATAATCCTTTGATAAGTGGGTGGCTGAGTCAGGGGAAAAAGATGACTCTCTATAGGTGGAAATTATAACTGATGTAGACTGTAATATCGCAGTGGTTAGAGTACTAAACTTGGGAGTGACAGACCTGCAATAGAGCCCACTGCAGGGCGCTGGAAAAGGCACCCAAACCTAATTCCCCACCTTCACCTTGTCTCTCCAACCTCATAAAGGGGATTAATAGTGACGCATAATACAGCAAATAGCATCTCATTATTACTCTTGAGTTGGCAGGGGTTAGGAGACAATAGACAGTGCGTGAGATTTGAAAGTCCACTATTTCGCCGCAGAATGCTGTAGGATTGGCGTTGGAACCTCTTTCCTCTTTCTGCCTCTTTATTTCTTCTTCTTCTTCTTCTTCTTCTTCTTCTTGTCTGTATTTCTTGTTTCTAATTTTTATTTCTTTCTTCGTTCATATTTTTTATTTCTTTCATTATTTTCGTCTTCTTTTTCTCCTTCTTTTGTATTTCTTGTTACTTTATTTCTACTTATTTTCTTATTTCTTCTTCTTCTTCTTCTTCTTCTTCTTCTTCTTCTTCTTCTTCTTCTTCTTCTTCTGTATTTCGTATTTGTCGTTTTATATTTTCTTCTTTTTCTTTTTCTTCTTCTTCTTCTTCTTCTCCTTCTTCTTCTTCTTCTTCTTCTTCTTCTTCTTCTTCTTCTTCTTCTTCTTCTTCTTCTTCTCTTGTATTTCCTGTTTCTCATTATTTTTATTTCTTCTTCTTTCATTATTTATCCTCCATTTTCTTCTTATTGTTCTCCTTCTTCTCCTTTTTCTTCTCCTTATTCTTATTCTTTCTCTTCTCCTTCTTCTTTTCCTTCTGTATTTCTTCTTGAATTTTTTTTATTATTTTACCGTCTTTCCTCCATATTTCTTCTTCTTCTCCTCCTCCTCCTCCTCCTCCTCCTTCTCCTCCTACTCCTCTTCCTTCTTCTCCTTCTGTATTTCTTCTTATTATTATTTTATCTTCCCTCCTCCTTGTTTCTTTTTCTTCTTCTTTTTATTTTTTCTTCTTCTTTTGAAAACATCAAAAGAAAGAGCAAATTACGTTTTTTCAAAAAGTATCTTGAATATAGTTCGTATTGGGAGCGCAGAGGCTCTATGGCTGACTGACTTTTATTTATTTATTTATTTATTTATTTATTTGTTGCTTTTTTCTCATCTTTAATATGTAATATTTCATTTTTCTTTTTTGTATCCTTCATTTAGTGTATCCTTTCTAATATAAAAATAAAGATGAATAAGTCTCTCTCTCTCTCTCTCTCTCTCTCTCTCTCTCTCTCTCTCTCTCTCTCTCTCTCTCTCTCTCTCTCTCTCTCTCTCTCTCTCTCTCTCTCTCATTCAAAGTGTATATATGTTTGCATCGTCACCTGTATAACATAAGGACAAAAAAAGTTATTCGTAGTTCCCCGTTTCCTAGTCATGCAATATTACCACGGGTGGCAAATATTAAACATTAGGTTTTTTGGAAATGATTAAAGGTATTGCAATACTACTACTACTATTATTACTACTACTACACCTACTATTACTACTACTTCTAATAATAATAATTATAATAATAATAGTAATAATAATAATAATAATGGTAACTGATTCTTCCTACTACTACTGCTACTACTACTACTACTATTGCTACTACTACTACTACAAACATTTTTATGTGAGTACTTTGTCTCTCTCTGATGTCTACTGTAACTTCCTTGAGGATCACATACGTTTGCATTAGCATCATCCTCTTTTAGTACATTTTTGTGAAATTTAGATTTCTTCCACTTTTAAGTAAATTGCATTCAAACGGTTTATCAATCTCCTTGCTTCTAGCTAGAGCAGAACAAGCTCTGTAAGCCTGTTAGATACATTTTCTATTATTTCTCACAGTATATTGTATTTCTTTCTCCTTAATTATCTGCTCTTTTTCTTCTTCCTCCTCCTCCTCCTCTTCTTCTATCCTTATCATTCTCCTCCTCCACATGTCTTTCCTTTCTTTTCATCCAGTAGTGCATGGACTACGTCTTCTTCAGGTAAGTACTCTCTCTCTCTCTCTCTCTCTCTCTCTCTCTCTCTCTCTCTCTCTCTCTCTCTCTCTCCTCTCTCTCTCTCTCTCTCTCTCTCTCTCTCTCTCTCTCTCTCCTCCTCTCTCTCTCTCTCTCAATAACAGACCAAAATATGTATAGCATGGCAGAGTCAGTACATGCAAGCATTTCTCCCGTCGACCTTCAATCAACTTATTAAAGTTGTGCATGGAGCTAAGTATATATATATATTATATATATATATATATATATATATATATATATATATATATATATATATATTATATATATATATATATTATATATTATATATATATATATATATATATATATCAGTGGAAAGAAGCATACTGAAATTGTATTTCAATGCGTCATTTCAAACGCACAAAATTACCTTTAGGAATATTTTCTCGGAATGAAAAAAGAAAAATATCAACGCCAAAAGTGGAGAACGTAATCTAATATGCTTCTGGCGTATGTAATAACAAGTATTGGCCTAATTTACCCCCATATCCAATGCCACTGGAATACATGACGTTTTCTTCTGGTTAAGCTCCGCTTCTC